>WWET01002468.1:63266-98769 GCA_011038615.1 Limnodynastes dumerilii
TGCACTTTACCTGCTGTTTGCTGCGGTCTTACTAATGTTTGGATCATTTTTGGAATTGCACCCCTTGTTATATAATTACAGATATTTGTGGAAGGTTATTTTGGCAGATTATTATTATTATTATTATATCTGGTGTTTTTTTTGTGATCTGATTAATGTGCGACCAACCCCTTTTTCCCGTTATGTCCTTATCAGATAGCCTCACCTGGTCAATCCATAATTTTCCTACAATGATGTTGTGAACAGTTGTGGTCACTTTCTTCCATGTATAATGGTTTCCAGAGTTGTGAAATACACAATGTATGGTACCTAGAGTAGAGAGTAAGATTCATAATCAATGCCTGAATGTGAAGCTATAATGAATCTAAATCAGGGCTCCACAAATCTTAATCGCCATGGCGAGCAGAAATTTGGATCTGGCATCTGTGTTGACATGGAGGAGCAGCAACACGTAATTTATCACAGGTTGACATGGAGGCCGCCCTCACAGCCTCTGTCTTTCCCTGCCTGCTGAGACAGCTGAAAGAAAAGCATCCAGTGCAATGTTAGGAGCTTATTTCATAACAATATCAGCCAGTGGGCAGAGGGAAGGGGGGAGAGATCAGAGTCTGCTACAGATAAACCACGTGTGATCGCTGCTCTAATGTCACATTTAATCAGCAGGATACTTTAATATGTAAGTAAATGAGGGAAGGTGGGTCAGATAATGATAGCTGTAAGCACATGTAGATATAGATGATAATGTACACTTTTATGTTTATATTACTGTGTGTGCAACATATGCCATAGTGCCCACTGAATGCCCCAAAAACTCAGTGTGCAAGGAGTACTTCCCTATGCTCTGGAAGTACAACTCCGGTGGCAGAGCTACTAATTCCTAAGCAACTAGTGAGTGATATGCTGTCATTAGACATGCTTCACAGCTTTAGAACATGTTTATTGTTGATATAATTTTTATTTAATTTCCTACAAGCTATTTATGACAGTGTGTTTTTAACATACATGATTGTCCATATAAAATGGTTCTGGCAAAAAAACCTAACTTCTAAAGTTTCTCCTTGGTTATAAAATATTTGTCGAGCCCTGATCTAGATAGACTGCAGGAATGGTCAAGAACGTGTCCATAAATGTTAACTCACACTTGGGATGCAAATACCCAAAAGCAAATATATTAATATATCATTAACGGCTACATGACAAGCTATGGAGGGGGAAAGGGATCCAGAAATCACTATTTTCATGTGACTTAAATGCAATCAGGCAATTAAGAATACAATAAGTAAGGCAAATCTGATACTTGGTTTCATAGGAAGAACAATTAGTAGCAGAGAGAAGTAGTAACACAACTTTACAGTGGCTCACTTTGAATACTGTGTTCAGTTCTGGAGACCATATCTCCAGGACATAAATATATTAAAGACTGTGCAAAGAAGGGAAAGTAAAACAGTACATGGCATGTGTCACAAAACATCTGAGGTGGTAGAGGCTAACACAGTAAAACAAACAAACAAAAAATTTGGCTTGGGATAAATATATAAAATATTTAACTAAATTGAAAGACACGGGATGTAAATCAGTATAGCTAAAAAAACAACAAACAACTGAGCAGAATTGATGTGCCGTGTGGCTCCTAAATGCAGTTCTATGTTTGTCTGTAGGCATTAATCTCTAGTCCTTTATATTTCAGTATAAAATAAATGCTCACCGAGGGGCATAATGGAGAGATATTTTCCCCTGAACTTGCTTGTGATCTTAATCTCTTGCCGCAGCGTCCACCCATTACGTGATTCAGCGTGGTGCGCTGCTGCAGGAGGATGATGGCTGACCTGGGGGTATGAGACACATTTTCTTTTCAAAATAGAATAAAAATTCAATGGTTTTTGCACTATTTTTTTTAACCCCAGAACATCAATGGAAATAAATATGAAATGTTAATCAGATTGTCAAACACTGGCTATGTCTGATGAACATATGAGTTTATGTCTAAACATCAGAAATCCGTAGGCTGCATTCTAATCGCTACCAAAATTCCTGCACATACCACAAGCACTGATAAGAAGTTTGACTCCAATCACATCCTTGACATGCTATGAGCAGGCAAATAAAGCTTATCAAGTGCTTAAACACATAAAAGGTAAAAATGCAGAAGTCACAATTTAAAATACAATTCTTGGTAAAAATTAAAACGCACGTCAGACCTGCTCACACAGCGAGCGATAACCACAATCCTCCATTCGATCCAGCTCAAAAGTCTCTCCCAGCAGCGGATTAAAGGGTTTGCTGGCTCGGAAGACTGTGGTGGAGTACGAAGATACTGTAAAAGCAGCCACTAGACACAGCTGTTCAAGAGCACTCTCACATTGAGCCCCCCGGTCCAGCAGGGTGTAGTATTCCAGGTCCTCAGTCAGACGTTGAAGCATTGAGAGTGGCTCATTAAAATTTACCTATTAATAAAGGGAGAGTGAGAAACATATCAGAAGTTATTTAAAAATAGGAAGAAAATATATGCTGTGTAATTGGTAACCATTAAAGAAACAAAAAGAAAATATATATAGGAGTAATGTTCACCACTAACTTGAAAACCTCCATAAATGTCAATATTTTACTTTGGTTGCGTCTCAGTCCTTGAATGTGGACCAAAAGACCTGACCTTAACTAACTATATCTATAGCTACATTCAACTGAATGCTTGATGTGTAAATGGTTCCCCCTAGTGGTAACTCCCCCTACTGGAGTAACTACTTACATAAAATGTTCTAGAATGTTCCTATCTTATTTTAAGTACCTTCTTAAGTCTGAATCAGGCCCCAGATCATTATATATTTGATATAAGCGCTTACATTGCCTTAAAACTTACAGGCATTGGTATCTTGCTCAGCTCTTTCCCAATGCAATTCTTCATAACACTCCATAGGTTAAGGCTATAATTGGGTTTATATGGAATCCTTGTGCGTCTCTCTTTCCTTGTGTCCTCTGATGGTAGGCGCACCTAAAACAAGAGAGAGTGATAAGTGAGAGAACAATGTGTAAGGTTTGTATGTCCTATGGGGAACACAATTCTCGGTTTTCAAAAAACGTAGTACAAAATTCTAAAAAAAAATAAAATAATTTTTTTACAAAAACCAGCAGTGTTCTCCCCAGAAAATGTTGCCAGCCGGGTGGTAGTAAATAACAGCTGGGTGGGAGCAGTGTAACACTTTGCAATAATAATACTTGATGGAATCCAGACATATGTTCCCACTGTGAAATGCCTCGCTGGTGCTGGACTACTGGGAAATAGGCTTCTGGGGCATTAGACTGTGCCTGTCTTGTAACTATATTGTTCTGTTGGTTGTGATCCACTGGCGGAAGCAATGAGACAGGGCTGTCATGTGTCTCCAGCCATCCAATATTTCCCCCCTTACTTCTCTGTGTGCGAATGATGCTGGCGTGACCTTAGGTCATGTCAGCGTCACACTGAAGAAAATGAAGCTGCAGGTTTTCTTCTATACAGAGTTTTTGCTGCTTCTGCTTGACGTGCAGCAGTGTCAGAAAGCCTTTACGGCTTATTGGAGCACAACCAGGACTGAAAGCTGGAGATCACAATCAACGTTTTTGTCAGGTCTGGCCGGGTGGTAAGCTAAAATTGCCGGGTGGAGCACCCGGCTAAAATGCCCTGGGGAGAACACTGACCAGAATGCAAAAAAGGTATTAAGAGAACATAATTTATTAACCGGTGTTTATAGCGCCAACCTAACACATAGTGCTCTACAATTAATATAACATGACTGAGTGGTAACAAACAGACTAGGTGGGCTTGCCTGCAAGCTTTACAGTCTATAGGACATTAGGGATTGATACATAGGGGAAGTGCATATATCACAAACTGGACCAGCCAGGTTGTATGGTAAATGTGCTCAGTGCTATGAATGATCCAGTCACACAACAGTGTTGGATCAAAACGGAGAGCAGTTTTAGTATGGAAAAAAAAAACGGGTTTAGGTTAATCACGAAAGGAAAACTGTATAGCAAACTAGCTGTAAATATGGGACACAATGTTAAGAATCAGGTTGAGAAATTTGGTAAGCTTATCTAAACAGGCGAATTTAAAGGTTTGGAGAGTGGAGGATAGGCCTGTATTCAGAGTACCAGACGTATAACATATACGTTCGGGGTTTAGTGATCTTTCAGACCGCATTTACGCAATCTATGCAAGAAAAAGATACATAGATTACGTTAAAAAATGACTATGCATGCGTAGTAGTAAAAATCACTAAACACCGGACGTATATATTAGACGTCGGTACTCTGAACACGGGCCATAGTCTTAATTGGCGAGGAAGTTTATTCCAGAAAGTGGGTGCAGCCCGGCAGAAGTCCTGTACTGGGCATCAGAGCAATTCTTTAGTGTAGAGGAGAACTGTGTATCCTGTGAAGAGTGAACTGGGATATATCTTGAGACGAGTGTGGCTATGTATGTGGATGCAGTCTTTGTGATGATTTTGTAGCTTAGTAAAAAGGATTTTGTATTTGAATCTATAAAATATAGGCAACATCTGTAGAGACTGACAGAATGGACATGCTCCAGAAGAGTGTTGTGCAAGGAAAATCAACCTGGCTTCTGCATACAATATAGAATGTAAAGCAGTAGTTTTATTTTATAGCAGTCTAATAAGGAAAGCAATACAATAATTGATGCATATAGGAGTTTAAAAAAAAATGTTTTTTAAATGTACATAGCAGAATTCAGAAAAAGACTGCATGCTGGGACTCGTAGAACACCTGGAGAGTCAAAAGTTGGCCAGACATGGATTAGGGAAATATACCACAACTTCAACTTGTGTAATTAATAAATATGTTAACACTTTACAGAATGAAACTAACACTGAGCCTTGCGGTACTCAAATAAAGGAAGAGCAGAGGAGGATCCTGAAAAGTGAACACTGAAAGAAGAATTAGGTAAGTAGGATGTGAACCAGGAATAATCTGTGTCCTGAATACCTCGGTATTGTAAAATTTGTAGGAGATGAGAAGGGTCTTTTTGCTGCTTTTGTCCCAGTAGAATTAGAATGAGTAGTGACTTTTTGATTTAGCAATGATTAAATCATTGAACATCTTGATCAGTGCAGTTTCGATTGAATGTTGTTAACAAAATCCTGACTTCAGAGTATTAAAAAGATTGTATGTAAGGAAGGAAGTGAGGCGAGTATAGGCAAGTCTTGAACAGATTTAAGGGGGAAGGAAGCTGGGAAATAGGCCAAAAATTTGAGGGAGAAATGCAGTCAGAGTTTAGTTTTTTCTCGAATTAGAGGGATTAACGCGCACTTGGATAAAAACGAGAAGATAACAGTAGAGATTTAAGGACTACTGGTTGTGTTTAAAGTTGCAACAAGCGCAGAATATAGATGTCAACTAACTTGTGATGGTGCAGAATGAAGAAGACAGGTAGCAGAGTAGGAAAAGAAGAGTAGGTACTTCCTTTTTATTTGTGTGTTGGGATGAAGTCATCGGGCTGGATAGGTGTAAAGAAGTATTTTAGTTGCTGACCATTCCTGTTTAATTTTATCAATACTGTCCTTAAAGAACAATGAAAAACCTTAGCACAAATATAATGGAGAACATAACAAATAATGATGAAAAGCACAAAGGGTTTGTAACCTGGTGTGCTTTACAATTTTATTTTACTTTAATTTCCAAGCAGCTAAACATTAAAGGACATGAAATATATTATAATATTTAAGTGAACTCTGAACCAAACCCAATTTTAAGAAACAGTTTTATATAAAAAAACAAACAAAAAAAACCAGACCCAGATCATTGTTTATTGTTATGCTCTGCACATTTCCACTTAATGTATTTTAATGGAATTAATTAAAATCTTAGTATTGTATCTGTGTGAAAAACTACACCAAAGAATAAAACAGAATATACGCCATTACAAAATTCCCTCATTTCCGCACATGATTAAATTTCCTGTAAGTAGTCACAGGACATTACCTGAAAGTAATAGGATGCAAGCACTATGCATTGGAGGGAGACTCTTACAAAGCACAAAATAATAAGCACACTTTAATTACATCTGACTTCTCCAATCTCAGTCTTCCTCCTTAAAACACTCTCAAAACAGGTACTCTCTAGTGTTCCCCCAAATTTAATAGGACACACTCTATTGTTTTTATGGACTAAAATAAATTTTACACTTTACATTTTTTTATTGAATTGCCTTATTTCCGGGTGTAGGCCCTATTTCGAAAGTTCCGTTTGCTCCCAGCCATTTGAGAGGCATAGCAATTGATTCCTGGAGCACCGAAAACGGTGCTCCAAAAAGGTAAGGCTTCCCTACTCCCTTACCCTAAGTCCCCCCTCCCGCAGCCTATCCCCAAGTCCCCAGAGAGGGTTACTCACTACTCTGGTGGTCTGGTCCGGCGGCAGCGCTGTTTTCCGAAAATGAATTGGTGAGTATGCGAATCGCATTATTAAAAAAAATGCTGCGGTGTTACACATTCGAAATAGGGATAGCCGAAAAGACACTTTTAGCTGTCCCTATTCCGCAATCTGTAACATCGCAGCAGGGACTTGCAACGCTTATTTCCTCAGTTACAGTACGTTCCCTAGGGATTCTTTCTATTCCTCTATTATGCATGGTGCCATCTTAAACATATATTACTACACTTGCCTGCTCCTCCATGATATCACAGCTTGCAGCACTGATGTTGCTACCAGATCGCCTGTATAGAAAAAGAAAAAAAATGTTACAAATCTCTCATTTGTGTAATCTGTGCAACCACAGATATGTTTGAATGGCTATAATCATTATGAATTTAATAGTTTAAAATGGTAGGAAGTTACAAGTGTGGGAAAACTCTCAGTTCTGGAGAGTTCACCACTGAAACATGTATAAATATGAAGCTGATCAGTATTTGTTTGCAACATACAAAATAAGTCAATACTGTACCACATTACAAAGTTATGTCCTGGAGCAAAGTTGCATTGTAGATTTTTGTATTTTTTTATATGCTTTGCAAGTAGCTGAAGTCAGGCCTGCCAATAAGCAATGAAAGACTGACTACTATTTTGCAAAGTAGCTATTTTTCAGAACATGCCTTTCATATCACAAACCAATCTTGCGGCAACAACAGTTGATGTACAGGATTAAAATTAGAGTAAGGCAAGCTTAGAGGTTTTTCTACAAATAGTACTTATTGATATCTGCATTTATTAACAGTACTGTAGAAGAGTGCTTCCAATTTATAAAACAGCAACAAAAACAGAATGTTTGGCTGGCTAAATTTTAAAATAATTTCTAATATAAGCTCCTTGACCCCAACAATAGACTGAATGTGCACTTAAATAGCTTACTGTCAAATGTATACGCAGACTGTGCTCAACATCCAGTCTAACACTTACTTGTGCCCCAGGCCATCCTGTGAAGGACTGCTTATGATTTCAGGAGCATCAAAGAATTCATTCTCATCATCCTCATCACTAAGGTCTCCTTTTGCTGTCCCACAGGGGTCTAGGAATACAATATAGATATTTGCATTTTGGAATCCTTACTCGGGAAAACTCACCAGCGGCAGAAAAAGGTTTTGTGAATAGACGCTCAAAAAGAAAGCCTCACCCTTCGTGACCCTGCCACAACTTTCAGCCGGCAGCACAGTGGCCCCACGGAATGCCCGCTCCAGGTGGTTGTGCTGCTTTGCCAACTGTTCTAGAGTCTCTTCCAGACGTAGTCGTTGATCTCTCTCATACTGCAAAGCTCTCTGCCAGCGCTTACTGTGACTTTCTGCAAGAGACATGAAGTCCCGACATGCCTACAGAGGAAATTAATAGATACATTTGTAAATTACAATGGTTTGCATATTATACAAAAGTGTTTAAATTAAAAAAAGAGAATATATAGAGAATCAATAGATAGATAGATATCGCCATAACATTCTTGAGAGATCTGGATGTAATTTGATCATCATGATCATTGATCCATATGTGCATAATGTTGTAAATTACAGCTACTTATATCAACCAGTTTCATAAGATTATGCATGAGCAGCAGCTCACATCTAAAGCTTAATCACAATGGGTTCCCTACTTGCTGACCTCATTTCACAAGAAAATGTGAGGTGAACTTTCGCAGCGGATGCTGACTCTGTTGGAGCATAAAGAGAATTGCACGTCTTATGACTATGGATGAAACACTCCTGCCCTCCCTCTCCCAAAAAGGCTAAGGTGCAGAAATCTGCAGGGAAGGTTAGGCTGTCAGTTATTTGGAACTATAGTGGCGTAATCCTAACCGATTACCTTCCAAAGGGTCAGACCATCACCAGCACTTACTATTGCACCCTTCTGAAGAAACTGCAAGAAGCCATGAAAGAAAAACACACTCCCCACCATATTCTGCCCAAGCAACGGCTCTGGAAGCCAAGTGTGGCTATGAAATTTTGCCCCATCCTCCCTATTCGCCTGATCTCGCACCCAGCAATTTTTTTTTCTCTTGTAGATTCCACTTCAGGGTAGGCGATTTGACATCACAAATTATGTAATTCTGAAAGTGGAAAGTGGTTCTTAAAGCAATCGCAGGACTTCTATAATGATGGGTTGGGGAAGGTCAAGAAGCGCTGGCATAATTGTGGTGACTACATGGAGAAGTTCAATATACCACATTTAACTTTCTATCTCATCCTGTTAATGGTGATAATCAAAACTTTCCGATACCCTCCTCCCCTCTTATATCTATAACCAATAATCATATTCTCACATTTATCATTGCATTAGAAGTGATCCTGAAGAGTGTGGCTCTCTCGTTGACCTGCTTGATTTTATCGGAGCTGTCTTGTGGGAGACGCAGACTCTCTAGTTCACTGAGAGAGCGTTGCAAAGCAGTACCATGCTTTGCAATAAGATCATTGCAAGTACCTAGATCTTCAACCTTTCCTGAGAGAGCTCGCAGTGTGCTGTGAACCTCAGCCTTATCTGTGTGAGATGTTGGATCCTCATCCCCAGAGTCATCTGTGAGTGACAGACAGGTATTTGAAACTTTAATTAAAAAAAAAAAAGCAGGAGCAATAACAATATGTTTTATGTAAACATCCAATAAAAAGTGGAGTAATAATTGTATACCTGCTTTAAAGGAAGCACATGCTTATCAAAGACAAATATAAACAGAAGAACACTTGGAAATTCCATTTAAGCTTAACACACACCTACTAATAAATTAATATCTAAGAGCTCAGCAATAAATTTACTAAATCCTGTTGATTACCCTCCTCCAACCGGTCACTCATAACCAAGGAAAGTGCACAGGTTACAGAGTTACCCCACCTGACTCTGCCTGCATTTTGACAGCCCGGGCCTTGGCAAGCTCTAGGGCTGTGATCCAACGCTGACGTTCAACTTCTGAGCTGGCTTTTAGGTGGTAAGTCTGCGCTCCCCCATTAGAAATCACAAAGTTACAGGAGTCCTCTACTGAGATATTGGCTGTGGCAAGGTTGATTGTACCACGACACGTGTGCCGCATCTCTGCCTTCGATCTATAGGTGGCACAAGAGGAAAAGATAGAAACAAAAAGTGTTAACTTTACATGTTACATGCTTTAAAATATCATGCCATGTCAGTCACATCAACAATGCCAGTGTGTATGTGGGGGACTATGATTGTAAAAGCCATGAATGGACTTCTGAGCAGTTACTCCCTATACTTCAAAAAATGGAGCCCATAGATCGATTAAAAAAAAAAAATGCCAAGTACTAGGGATTAACAGCATATTGGACAAAAATGGTTGCCAGATATGTACTTACTGAACTATGCAGTGCCATATGGCATTTATAAGAAAGGAAAAACTAAAATTATTATTTGGTATATAAAATAATATTTCAAAAAGTCATATTACCATTTAGGGTAAATTATCAGGGTCATGTTTCATTAAGTTTCAAAAAAATGTATACATATTTCAGGTGCATAATCCATATTTTGGAAATTGTATTTCTACAAGATGCTATCTACCTCATATCAGAGTGACCTTCTGCATGAGATCTGAGGTGGATAGCAATTAGCCATCATACCTAATTCTCTGACAAAGAATATGCTGTGGTACAGAATGTGGCCATTATTAAAAAAAAATTATAAATCCACAAATATTATGTCATGCATAAAGAGGTACTAGTTATGTACTGTACCTTTGTACAACCAAGCAACCAGATGTTTGCAAACCACCACATAGTTTGTGCTTTCTGGATCTCATGAAGCTCCCAAACATACAATTACAATAATATCATATCTGCATATGCTGCAAGCCTTGAAAAAGTTCTAATCAACCAACTGCACTTCTAGTACAAACATGAATTCTCTGATCGACTTCCGTACTGGAAGTGTTTTCATTGGCAGGACGGGATGCGTATGACGTGTTCACTAGGTAGGTGATATTTTTATTTTACAATAGGAGTATGTTAAGGTTACTATGGCTTCATGATTTTAATTGGGGAGTGTGCAAAAAAAATTAAAATAGAGTCTAGTGGTTCCCCTTGCGAATACTATGACAGAGCACCAAGTGTAGTCTGGACCCAAGCCCTTAATCACTATGGACCAGATTTAGAATGCACAAGTACTCAGTGCATATTTAAATTGGGTGTGGGTCCCCGGTTAGAACGGCCCTATTTCGATAGGGCCATCTCCTCCCAGCCAGTTTAGAACTGGCTGGGATTTTGATTGCATACGCCTTGAGGAGACATTGCAATCGATCCATGGAGCACTGAGCTTTCGTACAAAGAGTCCCCCACCCCTTTCCCTAATTCTAACCCTTACCCTCCTTTCCTGGCAGCCTGACCCTAACCCACCATCTCCCGCAGCCTGACCCTAATTGTCCCTTCCCTGCAGCCTGACCATAACGCTCCCTACACCGCACAGAGAGGTTACTCACCTTTCCCTCGGTCCGGCAATAGCAGCGGAGGAGTGACGGCGAAGGGATATCGGCGGCAGCGGAATTTATGAATGGGTGAAGTATGTTGATCAGCATACTCACCCATTCTGAAAAAAAAAATGTAGAAATTGGTTAAGTATTCGAAATAGGGACATCCGAAAAATAACTTTTGGATGTCCCCATTTCGGAAATGGGACATTCTAACCGGGGACTACAACCAATTCAAATTGTACAGTAAAGGCTTGAATAAGCTGTGCCGCAGGGTAGCCACATTTATATTAATCAGGTCACCAGGTTTGTCAGGCCCTGTTTAATTATCGAGAGAACGAAAATTCAGTGTCAGAATTCTCGTTCTCTCGATAATTGTGGCAATGCCCAAAGGGTATAAATATACTTCAATGACAGTACACCTGTCATTCGCGTCGGGATGTCCTGCGTGCAGGACATAGTTTGCGTCGTCTGTATAGGGTTTTTTTTTTTTTGCCAAGGCCACCCCCCGGATTAAAAGCTTACAAGACTGGACCCCCATCAGAGCAGGTAAGTATGTTTTATTTCTTTATGGGGCCATTTTATGGGCATTTTTACATTTTTTTTTATTTTGATGGGCACATGATGTGGGCACTGTATTCATTTTTTTAAAGGGGACAGGGATCTGGCATTTTTTTTTTTATTTCTTGAGATTTTGAAGGGGCACATATGGCTATATTTTTTATGTGGGCGCTGTACTTTTTTTTTTTTTTTACAGAAAGGGACGGGTATTGGCAGTATTTTATTATTTTACATTATATGGGATGTGGATGTTTAACAATTTTTTTTTTTTTAGAGGGCACAGTATGGTGGTAGTTTTTTTTAAATGGAATGGGCATTTAACGCTATTTGGTTCCGGGCATGCTGCCGATAGTAGTACTACTAGCGCAAGCATGCCTTGTCATTCATGGGCATGCTTGCTCCTGTAGCTGTACTAGTGGCAGCATGCCCTGTTGGGCTGTTCTTTATTGATTTATTTTCATAGGTTGCGGTGGCGGGGAAGGGGTTAATGTTTTACTAAAAGTGTTGTTTTTTTTGTTTTTTTAACTAACTTAATTTTTAAGAGGTCTTATATGTATCCAGTCCTCGAGTACCGCGGATCCCATCTCCGTCTCCACTTTAAAAGTATGCGTCTACTCCTTATGTGTGGTACTGGTGAGAAGCCGCTATTCTGGAACATACTGCCACTCAGTAAAAGACACACCAACACGTTTCATCAGCAGGCTAGTGTTAGCCTGCTATGACTTCCGAAGGGATAATATCAAAAGCGGCACTGGCATCCGTCTCTTCTTTCAATTAGTTGTCAGATGTGGTCCCATCGGGGGACCGAGAGAGGATGCACTACATGTTCAGCTGATTAAGATCCAGACATAAGTGAGCTCAGAAACAGCTTAACTCTAAATTAGATGTCTGCTATAAGTTTAAAAAAAACATTACATTTCCATCTGTTATGGAGTACGGTACATATCGACACACTGATAAGTCTGACAGGTCGGGAAAACAAACTTATCCAATACCACATTTACAAGCTGATCTAAAAGTATTCATATGAAATATTATTTGTTTTTCCATTTCTTGTAAACTAAAATAATATTGACAAAAATCATGCACGTCCCACTCTACTTAAGATATGTAGAAGTACATAAAAAAAAGGGGGAAAAACTGTAAAGTTCAACTCATAGCTAACAATGGTCATATGTATTGCTAAATGTCATTTAGGGGATACTGTGAGGGGTTATAATACCTAGTCATCACAATATATTGGACTTGTGCCTATATGCATTAAAAATATATATGTATAGAGAAATTATTTATCACTAGGTAGAGCATAAGTTAAGAAAATAAGGGGTAATACATAGAATTAAAAGAGAGTGTTATAATAAGAAATTATAAAGTGAATATTATATTAAAATTAGGAATTATAGTAGTTTTAAAAATATGAAGTTGTTAATGAGGTATAGATAGACTCCAGATTAAGTTAAATGAAATTTAAAAAAGTAAAAAAAAATCAAGGGATAGAACACATAAGTCAAAGTTAGATGAAGGTGCTGTTAATTAAAGTGCTAATGGATCACCTAATAATGCAATAGAAAGATATTTTGCAGAAAAAAAAAAAAAAAAATGATATCGGCCTGGAATTATTATCCAAGATATAGAATTAAAATTATTATGAGGGGAAGAAACCGCTTGAAGTGGATAAAAGTGAAGCGACAATAAATGGATTAAAAGTTTCTATATAGGAAGTCACTCCTAAACTAGGGAGAAGTCAAAATAAACAGTAGAGAATAAGAACACATCAGATATACCCAGCATTAAACATCTAAAAAGGGTCAATTTCATAATTTTCATTCAGTCCTTTTGGTTTCATAGGGCCTGATCCAGACCCTAGCGACGGTGGGCGTAAGATCGGCTGAAAAGCCAATCTGCGCATGCGCCAGGCAGATGTTGCCAGGCGTCGCTACGGCAACGCCCCGATCGTGGATCGGGCGTCCGTAGCAGCGCCGTAAGGACGGGGTGGGAGGGCGGGCTAGGCGGCCATATGCTCCTGTGCGAGCGTATGGCCCCTTCCTTAAGCTGGCTGAAGTTAGGGTAGGCTACAGCCGGCGTAAGGAGGGGCCATACACCCCCACAGGGGAAGTGTCGGGGAAAGTGAACGCCGATACGCTGTGCTTTAGTAAGCACAGCGCATCGGCGTAGGTCTGGATCAGGCCCACAGTGTCCACCTGATAAATCCAAAACATCTCTCGCTGTGAGAGCTTTCTGGCTAGATCGCCTCCTCTTGGTCCTAGAGTAACATGTTCAAGCAGAGTTACTGACAGATCAGGAGGGTTGGAGTTGCTCCTTGGCAAAATGTTCAGAAACTGTGTGGCTCAAAACTTTATTTTTAATATTTCTCAGATGCTCTTGTATTCTCAGTTTCACAACTCTCTTGGTTATTTCTAAATATATCATGCCACAGGTACACTCCAACATATATATGACCAATGAACTGAGAATTCATAAATTCCTTGATGTTATTTAAGTCAGTAAATTTTTTCTTAGGACAGATGTGTTTGCATATATTGTAATGTCCACACTTATAGGAGCCAATTGCTTTGGGAATAGTCCATTCTTTAGTATTTGAAATTGCCACTCCTTTTAGTTCACTAGATGCCAATATCTCCTTCAAATTCTTGGATTTTTTTTTATAAATTATTCTGGGTTTTTCAGGTATAGTTTTTTCTAGAACTGGGTCCATCAAAAGGATGTTCCAATGTTTCTCTAATGCGGACTTGATCTGTTTTTCCGAACTGTTAAATCTTACAATGAATGATAGAGGTGGATCAGTATTGGTTTTTTATTTATATCTCAGGAGGGATTTCCTTTCTGTTGCTCTAGTTTTTTGTATAGATCCTTCAATTAGTCTTTCCGGATACCCCCTTTCTCTGAATCTATCCACATACAGCTGCATTTGGGATTCACATGCTTCTGGTTGATGGCAGTTTCTTTTGACTCTGCAGAACGGGATGTTTGTTTTCCACTTCTTCAAATGGCTGCTAGAAAAGTAAAGATAACTATTAGTATCCACTTGCTTGATATAATTAGTAGAGACGACTTTGTTTTTCTCACTAGATAGTTGTAAATCCTGATATTCAACCTTTTCTGCTGATATACCGCACGTGGATTTAAGATTGTATTCATTGTTACCACTGATAACCACTTGAAAAAGTCTTGAAGTTTTCCTTCGTTGCCGTCCCAAACCAAGATAATATCATCGATATATCTCTTAAACAGTCGTTTGTTGTCAGAAAAAGGATTATATTCATAAATACATCTCCGTTCCCAACTGCCCATGTGTAGATTCGCGAGACTTGGCGCAAAAATCGTTCCCATTGCCGTACCGCAGGTCTGTAGATAATACTGATCCAGGAATCTGAAGTAATTGTAGGTCAGGATAAACCTTATCTCACAAATAAATTTTCCATGTTCCTTTCTCATTTCTTCATCTTCTTCCAAGAATTATCTTACAGATTTTATTCCTTTGTCATGTGGGATGGACGTATATAAAGACTGAACGTCTATAGTGACCCATTTGTAGTTATTCTTCCACTCAAAATGTTCCATAGTTTGCAAGATAGAGGTTATGGGGTAGATCCAGAACAACGTCTGCAAGTGAATTTACGCTAGCCTAAATTTACACGAGTACTTACTGCGCATGCACACGGCAGATGTTATGTGAGATGTTAAGCGTAAGGGGCAGTCACATATCAGTAGCGTATCAAGTTACGAAGTTGCGTGCCAGCTATACGCCACTAGTATTTACACTTCGAAGGCAGGGTGAACCATTTAAATCGTACAGTATGGGGGTGCTTAGCAGCGTAGCTACGTATGTGAAGTCCATCCGCTAGTGGTTACGCAGCGTTAAGTTAAGGTAGGGTATGGAAAGCGTAAGACACCTAAAATACGTACATGAGAGGGGTGTGTCGAGGGGAGTGCATCGAAGGTACGCTAGTGTAAGAACTCAGCGTAGAAAAAGCGTACCTCTGGATCTGACCCTATGTCTTTTAGATAAGACGGCAGGTTTTTGACATTTTCGTAGAAATACTTCTACATATTCAGATATGTGTGAAGTAAGAGATCCGATTCCCACCACTATCAGTCTTCCAGGGGGGATTTTTAAGTTGTTTATGCACCTTTGGGAGATTATAAAAGATGGGTATGTTAGATTGAGTTATAAGTAAATACTGATATTCATCTGTTAATTAATTCTTGTCTTAGCGCATTGACCAAAATCGGTCTCAATTCATCTAGAAAATTCTCTGTGGGGTCCTTAGGAAGAGTGATGTAAGATTCTGTATCCAATAACAATCTCATGGCTTCATTTATGTAGTCGTATCTATTTAAGGTGACCAGGCCCCTTTGTCCGCTTGTTTCAAGACCAGGTCATTATTTTCTTTTAGTGTCTTTAAGGAAGCTTTCACTGCTGTTTTTTTGTGGTTCCAACTTTTGTAAGTCATGTTTGACAAGTTCATAGAACATGTTAATCTGACTGCTGCGCAATTCTATTGGATAAAATTTAGAAGGGCACTTCAGGCATATATACATACACACACACACACACACACACACAAACACACACACACATACACACGGTATTTTCTTTTTTTGTCTGGAACAAGTATGCTGATCAATAATCATTCCATAAATGTAAATAGTGAGCTCCCTGTGTCAGCCAGAGATCTCTCCTTGGTGATAAGAACACGTCAGCTGGTAGTATCAGTGTGCTTGGAAATGGTTATGCTGAGTACTGTTACAAAGTCCTTCACTGCCAACAATTCACATTTCAATTTAACAATTCAATTTATTTTTTACTTACATAAAAGTCAGACAAATTTGCTCGCACAGGAGCGTATGGCCGCCTAGCCTGCCCCCCACCCTCATTTAACTACCTCCCCCCGCCCACCTGCACTAACCTGAACGTAGGGACGCTGGGGGACGTCCCCCCCAGCGTATACCCTAACTTCAGCCAGGCTACCCTAACTTCAGCCGGCGTAATTGAGTGTTAATACGCTGGGACGGCGGGGCAAGGGGGAGTGTCGGGGGAGTGCAGCGATGGTACACTGAACGTTAGATCCTAGCGACGGCGGGCGTACCTCTGGATCAGGCCCCTAGGGTTGCTGCAAATTACACCATAAAAATTTACCATCTTAAAGACACATATTTAGAAAGTTCTGAAGATGTCAAAAATTTCAAAAACATCAAATTGGAATATAAGGAAACTCAAGGTCATGAATTAAATTACAATGGTGTTCAAAGTGAGTTAAAGATCATATGAAGGGAATACACTGTTATTATTTTATTTATAACGAAGAGCCCCAATAACAAAATAAGGACTCTTGCCACACTATTTAGGCTCTGGAAATTAATTTAACAAAACCATTTTGAAAAGACCTCTGGGAGAAAGGCTTGCAGTGTAACTTAAAATGAAATGCAGATCACACTTTTTGGTGGCTTCCACACAGCAACACCTGTGTAAGCCAGCACTCCAGCTGAGAATAGTTAACTGGTATGTTCATTCTGGTCTTCTGCCTTCAGCTGTAGGGTCAGACTGAGGTGCAGAGATACTGGAGTCCTTCTGTACAGTGGCAGTGTGGGACCCGCCATAATAGGACCTTCACTTGCGGACAGTCACAGTCAAAAGAGGTATCAGAAGAGTGCCTTCTTCAAATTACAGTTGAGAGGCTTCAGACCTCTCTTTGCTGGCCTCCTGCAAGATCCAGCTACCCAGGCATCAGTCACTACACTCTTGGCCTCATGCTCATAGCATTGAACATAAAAGGTTATCTCAGGGGGTACAAAGCAAAGAGGAGAAAAGTGAGTGTGGTTCTTTCCACTCTCTCATCAGATTGGGACAAACTTTTAGCATACTGACAAATTCAAATTGTGCAAAGGCCACTCATTCTTGTGGGCTTTTTATTTCGCCACACAATATTTTAACATTCAATCTCAGCCAAGTATACTTTTATCAACAATTTCATCTTGGCACTAACCAGCCTACGCCACTACATACAGAAGGATTTACGAACTTCTATTACAAATGCTTTAAAGAGGAATGGATGTCGCTAATGCTAGTCGTCTTCAAATCGGTTATTGCCCCCCCCATCTCAGGAGGCGCACATTATAGTCACAAGGAGGGCAAAGACCCAGCTCTGTGTTTCAGCTACCACCCCATTTCCCTACTAAATTACAAACTTTAAACTCTATGCTAAAATGCTACCAAATCTGTTTAAAAAAAAAAAAAAAAAAATCATCTTCCTGACCTAAATCAGTTGATCAAGTTGGATTTTTCTGGGGCAGGAAGCTAAGGACAACACAACTAAACTCATCGAACTGATAAAAATCCAAAGTTCAGGGGTCTCTGCTAAAAAAGACTTTTGATAGGGTGGACAGGGTTAACATCAGCGATACAATCTCATCTGAGCCCTAGAGATGCCTGTAGATTCAAAATACTAGCACTTTACTCTGCTCCCTCCGCAAGGATCAAAATTAATGGCTCACTTTCAAAGTCAGTGATGCAATGGCACAAGGCAAGGATGCCATTTATCCATTCTTCCCTTTTGTCCTCTGTATAAAGGCATTAGCCAGAGCGGTCAGAAAAAATTCTAACAGAACAGGAATTGGGGTAGGTGGCATGGAACATAAACGCACCCTCTTCGCAGATGACACTATAGCAACCCTAGTAACATCCCTACCCAATGTTGTATGCAAATCTCAAATATTTGACAACCTCTATAATTTTAATGTTACAACAAATATGGACATCATCAATGGTCTCCATTTTCCATATCCATGGCATGATACCCATCTCCAGTACGTTGCCATAACACTTTCCTCTGATCTTACACAGTTATTCACTCTGAACTTTATCCCTATACTTAATAAAAGCAGATCTATGCTGGTGGATAACAGGGATGTTCTAATGGTTGGGCAGAATATCATCAAGATGAACACCCTACTTAAAGTCTTATATCTGCTGTCCCCATCGCAGTCTCTACTAGTTGGTTCACGGCGGTCCAGCAAACACTGCAAACATTTATATGGAACAGCCAAAAACCCAGATTCAAGTTGGAGGCTGACGATATGCATTTATACGCACCTAACTTAAAACTCCCTCCCACGCCACCTCCCCTTTATTTTACGAACATAGGGCACTCCTAAGTGGCTTCCCTAACTTCCCATGCATATGTTCCTTCTTAAGAAGGAAATACGTATGGAGGTTCCCTTGCCTCGCCCTCCCCGGTTTGTTACCATACCCTCCCTCACCCACTCTTCTTAAATATCCCACGCCTATTTCTTCCTAAACAACTATGTGTGGTCTTTAAAGCCAACCAACATACTTAAGTGGTACGTAGACAGTGTAAATCACCCACTACGCAGGTATAGGTTATTTCTTAAAAACCTCACCTAAGAAGCCACAGCAGGTGTGAAAATGGCCCTCTGTGCCTCAGTAAGCAGGCTGGAGGCCTTTAGCTTCCACATATCCTCACATATTAGAGTCACCATTCTTGCCAGAGTCCTGGTGTAGACCCAGAACCTGGGCACAAAGCTGTAGGTGGCAATAGAGGATATAACTCTGGGAAACCCAACAAAAATAAAGCCAAGGGTAATCCTCTCACCCTGCACCACCCAATCAACTATTGCTCCCACGCTTAAAGTGTGACAAGCCCTAAAAAACACAACACTAGGTTTTCCGCCAGTGGTTTCTTCTATGTAACCTTTTTTTGCCAATCCACAGTAACGCCTTAGACCAACCTCACAAACTTCAACCTTTGTTCTTTTCTTCTGGATAGGTCATCTGACAGATGCGTGTGTAGTGGACCTGCAGGAGACTTGGAGTGTTCCTTCTTCGGAATTCTGGAAATACGACACTTCCTCCAAGGCACATCAGTTGTGTGCATACCCCCACCCTTAAAACTTTGCCATCTGACGATGCGCCATCCCCATGCAATCTCGTGTCTTTATAAACCTCTGAAGAAATGCCTCCCTCCTGGTTACATCAAAACATGGGAACGAGATTTGCGACAAAATATAGACAATCAGCGCTGGACTGAAATTTTTTTATTTTCACCTACATGTTCAAAAAATGTGAACACAATAGAGCATTTATACAAGTTCTTTTCCCAACAGTACTGGTGCCCACAAACACTACACAGAATCTAACCCAGGGCTCACGAGACTGCTGGAAATATCAAGTGGCAGAAAGCTCCCTCTTGCACATATGGTAGGAATGTTTCGCCCTGCAACGTTTTTGATCATCAATTATCAAACTCACTGGAGACATCATTGGTGCAGGGTACTGGATGACCCTATATTTTGTCTTCTTAACTGTTTGCCGACATTAATTTAGACCTATAAAAAGTACAAGTACGGCCAACTCTTGGGTTATAAAGTTAATCCCCAAAAGACAGAAGTTCTCGACTTCTACATATCTGATGATCTACGCCGCCATCTCGATCAACTTTTTCCCTTTAAAAGTAATAAAAAAATAAAAGTACCTCGAAATTTATCTAAGACTTTACTAAGTTAACTTTCCACCACTTCTTACTCAAAAATCAATCTAGATTGTTGAAATTCCTTAATTATATCCTGGATAGGTCATATCACATCCACAAAAATCAATATTGTCCCCAGATTATTATACCTTTTTCAGGCCCTTCCAGTCCGGGTTCCCCTGCACGTATTTAAATCCCTGCAGTATCACATCAACGGATTTGTGTGGAGGGGCAGGGACCAACGCGTGCGTCTGAAGATAATGTATAGGTCGTCAAGGGGGGGTCTGGGACTACCGGACTTCGGACATTATTATACAGCGGCCCATCTTGCCCAATGTATTCTATGGTGCCCAATGACATCCACCCGTGTGGCCTAATTATTGAAGCGCATTAGGCTGGCGTGACCTCCATGACCTCATTACTTTGGCAGCCCAAGTCCGCACGTCCACTCACAGCCTCTCGCCACCCAGTTACTAATCATTACATGAGTCTTTGGGAAAATGTGAGACATCGCTATAATATTTCTGACCTACTATGCCCAATCATTCCGCTATACGATAATCCTAACTTTCCCCCTGGATGCAACTCTACCACCTTCGCAGTCTGGGGTAAGAGGTGTATATTATTTAAATGATCTGGTTTCAAGCTCAGTGTTCCCATCTTTGAGAGCCCCCTGGACTCTGAAGAATGGGAGGAAGTGAGAACTTCAATTGCATCAACCTCTATTTGTACCCATATAAAGGAAAACAGATATAAATTATGACTGCGTTGGCATCTCGTCCCAACTAGACTAGCTAAATTTTCTTCCTCGAAGGAAGCGACCTGCTAGAAAGGTTGTTCAGACAGGGGTACATACATACACATTTGGTGGCTGTGCCCCAAGATTAGAGCACTATGGGTCAAATTACACAAATTCATATCCTTATTACTACAGATAAATATCCCTTTTCCCCGCAATATTTCCTCCTCCCTCTGGGTGTCCCGAAAACGACCAGTTGCCAAAACAAATTAATCCTCCATATCACTTCTGCAGCCACGTGCTTGAATGCATCAAGTTGGCGTCAACTTACGGTACCTACATTGCAGGCCGTGCTCGACAAGACGTGGTACGTATATAGAATGGAATTTATGACTTGCATTCTGCACGACAAAACAAAATCATTTTATAAAATATTTAAGCCGTGGGCTTTTCATTTTGGAGCCTCCCTTCCTATTTTCTGCAGTCAGGCCTGAGTGACTTTGCTTATTAATTCCATCTTTTTCCTCTTTTCCGCCTCTCTCTTTATCTATCCTTCTTCTCTTTTCTCACTTTCCTTTCTTGATGGACATCCACCTGTCTTTCTACCCCCTTTTTAACAATTTTACAAAACCAAAGGATACTTGTCAACCTTTGAATTTATCGGATATACCCAAGTGTTGGAAATCTGTACTATTCTGCATCTTTTAACATCAATTGTAACATGGTAACTACGTTATAATGTATTACTTCTAATAAAATAAATCTTAAAAAAAATAATAATAATATGCTTTGCTACATTAATGCAGCTGCCAAAGAGGTGATCCCCGCTCTCTAGTGCACCCAACAATATCCTACTTCTCCTATCTTGGTTCACCAAGATAGATTTCTTCTTCTCCATGGACAAAAATTAAACGTGGACCAGAAGTATGAGAATTTCCAGGACTTATGGTACCCATGGATAAAGTTTAAGGAGAAATTCTCATACAAGTCAGTCATAGTGAATATTCTAGCTCTTTACTCAATCCACCCTGTCAGAATCATAACTTAGATCGCTATTAAATCTGGTACTGTCAAAATAACTCTCCACATTGACCCTCTAGGAGCCCCACTAAATGTCGCTGTGCCCCCTTCCCTATACATGTTACTCTCATTACCTGGTCTAAATAGACCTCCTTACTGGTTCTAGCAACATCGTGATGTCACCTAGACCCAGGCTTGCATTTCCATCGTCCACCTGAGCCTACTCTGAGAGAATTTCTCTCTCTGCTTTGAGCCTCCAATACAATATCTTGGTCCACTAACATGGAATGAGACTCTCAGAAAATGTTTGGAATGCTGATGTATTTTGTCATCTAATTTCTTACTCAGATGTACTTTGTCTGCATGTTGCTAATTTCAAAATAAAAAATGTTAAACAAAAAAACATGTCAAATACAGTTAAGTTCCCTTTAAGTAAAAAATAAACCCCATTACCACTGTTCTCGTGTCAAAAAGGTGGAAGACCATAGGGCATTTTGCTTCTCACCGTTACACACATGCGCAGTAGTGTCCACACTGTTGTGATGCTACTGTACATGGGTCGGGAACAGAGCGGCACACATACCTGCTCTGCTGAAACCTCCAGTCCACGTCCTTTCCTCTCAACATTTAAACTCTTAACTGTAGCCGGAGGCCGGAGACAAGAGGAGTAATGTTTCCGAACTACACAATGTCCATAATTTTCAACCTCTACTCCGTCCACTTCCAGATCAGTGATCTGTAATGAAGTGATGCTATCTTGAAATCACTCTATTCCCAGACATTGTATAATCCAGGAACAAAACTCCTCTGGTCTCCGGTTACAGTTATATAGGTTGTAAATATTAAGAGAAGAAGGCTGGAGAGACATGATGGAGAACACTGGGAGCAGAGACACGACAGGGAATATTGGCACCTGGAATGACAAGAATGGGGAATACCGGGAGCTGAAATGATATGATGGGGAATATTTGGAGGCTGGAGAGAAATTAATTGGGAAATATTGTGGAGCTGGAGAAACATTTTGATGGGCTGTTGACTATATATATATATATATAACAAAATAGCGATATGCATACCTCCTAACATTTGGACAAAATTTTGCAGCCTGGTAGAGGGCGTGTGTCTTGTACCGGCCAGTGGGCGTGCCTGTGGAAAGTAGGTGTGTCTAGTTCCTGCCAATTTTATTAATCCAACCATCCATATCCCCTTAATAATAGGCCATCCATCCATGTCTGCCCCTTATTATTATGTCCAGCCTCCATGTCTGCCCCTTATTATTATTATTATGTCCAGCCTCCATGTCTGCCTCTTTAATATTTATCCAGCCTCCATGTCTGCCCCTTTATAACTCAATCTCTTACTTACCTTTGATGTCTTCTACCTTTCTCCATGGCACTCCCTCGCTGTCTCTTCCTCTCTCTGTCCTGGTCACATGGTAGAGCAGTACTGGTAATACAGTGCTCCTTGTATAGGGAGCCCTGTAGGACCAAATCTGTTTTCTAGAATGGCAGAGGTTAGGTCATGGTCATTCACAGTAACAGATTTGGTCCTGTAGGAGCCCTGTATCACCTCTACTGTCGTGTAAAAAGCAAAGCCGCATATACTGCGGAACAGAAACCAACAACTTTGTCCCTAGAGTCTAATCTCCTGGGACAAGTTGTAAAGCAGGCGGGACAATCTCCTGACTATAAATATGATGTATTGCTGTGTTCAGCTACAGTTTTAAATATTATGCTACCTTTGGCAAAAAATGAATCCACATGCTAGCAATCACACAGAAAACAAAAATGTATTATCACTGACATATGTGGTCAGCAGAAACAACACTGTACTCTTCACATCATAAATAAAGCAGTGCTGTAAATGCCTACGGTTTTTAAAATGTAACACTTCCAGAGGGTTTAGCAACAGGTGGACACAAAAAAATTCTAAAATAGCCAATACTGCTGAAAATAATCACAGGAAAATCCTATGATATATTTGTTTAGCTCTACCACTGCACCCAAACAAGCAAGAGACAGGATGATACACAACTGTTTAAAATTTGGAATGGCCTCTATTATGGATGGCCTGGTATATATAACTGTAATGTGCATTTGTACAGTAATTTAGAAAATTTAAAAACAAGTCTAAGAACATCAGCACGCTTCCTTTACAATGATATTTGAGGACTTGTTTATACCAAAGAAAACAGTTGAAAAGTTAAGTTTTCTAGCTCAGAAGTGTACAAAGAAAGCTGTTTACCATATAATTGCTACAATCAACCTATTAAAAAAAATGACAACTACTCTAATAAAAATTGTGACACACGAATGTAGAGACCATATTTGTGACACAATGTTTGGTAGGGTGCTGCACACAGGTGTATGGGACATGCCAGGATTACCGGTAATATGACAGCAGACCATTGCTCAGCACGAACCAGCGCCTCTGGTAGCCCTTGATATAATTGGTCCATTTGAAAAGCCAGCCTTCCCGAGCCGAGCCCGATGCAGATCCTGAAGAGCTGCTGGAGCTTTCCCTGGGTGGGGCCGGTCCTGTCCCGGGTGGTGGCGGGGCCGGTGGAAGCGGAGGTATAGATCCTGGACCTGGACCCGGACCGGGAGGAGGTGGGGGGGAAAGGGACGGTGACACCGAACCGGAACCGGAAGCGGTACCGGAAGCGGTGGGACCCGTGCGCACCTCCGCCATCAGGAGAAACCGAGGCGGACGAGCCGGAACCGGAACACCGGAACCAGAAGACACGTCATAGGCGGATGGGTGTGTGTCGTAGAGGCGGGGACCTAGTGCCATCTGAAGGAAGTCCTCTTTAGGGGAGGGTTGATCGCGGAGACCGGCATCTTTAAGCTGGGCAACTCGTGCCAATTTATATTACGTTACCCCATTAAGCCCTATTGGATGAGGAGACCTCTGTGAAACGGCCGTGCGGTGCTACAATGTCCAAAAATTCAATCGAGACATTGTATATATAAATGCAGCTGACATGATAGATATATAATGTTTCTAAATTAAGTTTAGAATATAGATAATTTGTCTTGACCCCTGATGCAGGGACATCTGTAAAGAGAGGTAGCATTCGCACATTCAAGCCGACCGTTTTGCCCGTAAACTTTCATCATGACCTTATCTCTTCTGAAGAGACTAGCTTTAAAATGTTCCATATCGGTGTCTGTTAATGATACAATAGTGCTGGGTTACGTTAGTGGATAGGATAGGATTTGTGTATATATAGACGCACACACTGTCTACTCAGCACTCCAGACTTTGAAAGAAAACCATGCATTGGTGCTGCTTCGGGTAGAGGACAATAGCAAGGTGAGTGAAGGCACTCTGTGACTTTATAATGAGTGAGAAAATTTATTTAGCGTATAATCAGCAACAGAGGTCCCGACGTTTCAGTCCTATTAAGGAACCTTCATAGTCCTGAAGAAAGTTCTCAGGATAAGCATATCCCTTACAAAAATTTTAAATGTATTTGTATGAGGCTGAAGTTGGCTTCTTATTTGGGATGTAGTACAAAGCTGATCTTGAGAAAGGAATGATCGGGATGATTACCTGCAGCAAACCTCCAAAAATATAGTTTAAAGTTAATCATATTAACCATAAAACTATGTTTAATAATTTGTAAAAAAAAAAAAACCAAAAACACAAAGTTAGCTTCATGTAGTTTGTGTAACTGACTGTGTATAGCATATATTTAAATAATCAGTTATGACCAAGCAATTAAATAACAAAACAGTATTTTAATACACATTCACTTCAGACAGTATTTTTATGCATTTCAAATGGGAAGATGACTGTCTTTTTTATGTGAGATGATAGATTATAAACATGATAGCATTATAAACATAGCTACGTACACTGTGGATTGTTCTCTATCCATTTTCAGTGGGAAGATGGCTTTATTTTTATTTATGTAGGATGGCATTATAAGCATAGGTATGCACATGTGGCACTGTTTTCTTTGTGTCTATGAAGAATCAGTGAATCTCAAGCAGAGGGCTTGAGGCTGTGGTTTCATGCAAGCCACTGCATCAAGTTTTGCCCCCTAGCCTGGCAACACTAGCATTCCTAGTGTTACTAAGGACATTTCAATATTATTTTGATTTGCCCAGCAAGATTTTATGCATGAAATGTGGTGGCAAAGTGGGCACAGGCACCATATTTGACCATTTTAAATAAGCGGCTATAGTTTTGCAAGCGGTTGCAGTCCCCGCTGCGATGGGCTGCTTTAAAAAATAGAGACAGCCAAAAGTTTGTCTGTCTCTATTTCAAATAGGAAGCCTTTTTAGAATTTTTTTTTTTATGAATGGGTTTGATTGCCGATCGGTATACTCACCCATTCGTTTTCACAGGACCTGACAGCTGACAGTTCCAGAGAGGTGAGTAACCTCTCTGGGGACTTTTAGTGTTAGGCTCTTAGGAAGAGAGGGTTAGTGTTAGTCAGGCTGCAGGGAGGGGGGGTCTTAGGGTTAGGCTATAGAGAAAGGAGAAACAAGTAGCTGATGATTCGGGCAAATGCGCAAGGTACTGATATAGTGCAGCTGTCAACTCCTGTAATAAATCACATGTATACAATATGGTGATACATATATGGAAAACCGTGAGAAATGACTATAGGTAACAGCGCCAAATGAAAGAAGGTTGACACACATATAGCTTAATACTGGTATAAGTAATGGCCTTATATATAAATTCACATTCCATGGCATGACATGCATCAATGAATAAAAAACAGCAGATACTGCTAATAGTGCAGGTATTATTTAAATATTATTTAAGGTGCAAATTCCTAAAACTATAAATCTGATACTGACAAAGTGGAAGGCAGAAATACTGTCTCCACTAGCACATATATAGTATATAGTATAATAGTCTTAGCTTGTTTGTGATTATTAGATTTATATTTTTTATTAATTTGCACCTCATAAATAATAGCCGCACTATTAGCGGTATCTGCTGTCTTTTATTCTTTGATGCATATCATGCCTGTGAATGGAGCTACGTAAAATAGCACAAGCACCAGGAGAAACCATACGGAGTAACGACAAGCCCACGCTAGGAGAGCATTTGTAACACGCACTAGTAAAGACAGTATTTCTTCCTTCCAACTCTCTTGTGAGTATCCAACTATCATTTGACTGACTTACATTTATTTAATAATACCTGCACTATTAGTGGTTTTTGTGTTTCTTCTATGTCCAAACCGATATTATGCCCGGGAATGAAGCTATTTGAATAGAAGCACCGGGAAGTGCCACAAGGAGTTAAAAGAAATCTGCAGTAACTGCCTAGAAATTCATCTTCTGCGCCGTTTCCAGACATACTTAGGATCACCCTCATTTAAGAAATTCTCATTTTATGCAAAAGACAGAGTATATTCACTAATTTTACTGAGACTACTTGGGTTGCTATTACCAACATACGCTATTGAAACTCCGCGTAAATGGAAGCTCAGTTGATTGACATCTACTACACACCAGGTGGATCTACGTAGTATGAATGTGGACATATTATTGTAAGAAAAAGAGTTGAACCAGAGACTTGCTGATTTTGAAAGTATATCCATACGATACAAAAGCATAAGATTAGTAAAGGAGGCATATGTTAGCACATTGTACATATTTTAACAATTGGGATACATTGTAATCACTTCATTGCATGGGTTGATGTAGGGAAGGTTCAAATTTAATACAGATAACTATATCGAGGAACACTATGTTGCACCAGAATTGAGCTGTTATGTGTGTCAACCTTCTTTCATTTGGCGCTGTTACCAATAGAGAAGGGAGGGTTATGGTCAGGATAGGGAGAAGGGAGGGTTAGGGTAATGGAAGCAGTAGGGTTAGGGTAGTGTGTTCTAGCTTATCGGAGCAACGTGTTTGGTTCTCCAGGGATCGATTGCTATGCCCTGGCTGGGAGAGAACGGCCCTATCTAAATAGGGCCGTTCTTAGCGGGACCCACATCCTTTTGCAAGGGTTCAGTGATTTTGGGCAACAAATTTGACACTTGGGGCCAGAATTATGAAGCCACAATGAGATTCTATTACTCTTCTATTTCAACAAAAAAATGTCAGCTAGAATCTGAATGGTTGGTATGGGCATCTCTACGTTTCCTTTTCCCGCAGATTAGTAAATCTGGCCCTTGGAATCAACAGAGGGTGGTTTCTTACATGTGACCCACATGCATTTTGCATGTAATTGTTACGCTAATTAGGGTAATCTCTCTCCGGACAGAGCAGGTAACAGGAAACACAAATGACAGACAAAAGATGAACCAGGTAACTCACCAGTAAGTAGAGCCAGTGCCCGTCTGGAGTCTTCGCTAGAGCCCCTGATGGTGGGGATAGACTGGAGCTGATGAGACTTCTTCTGGATACAGACCTTAGAGGATACCCGGGAAAGGAAACAGGGCCAAGCGGGGTCAGGATGAGATATAGCGGGTACAGGGGTGCAGCAGTTGCAGAAGGGACTGCACTAGACAAACTACAGCAAACACTTAACGGACAGACCAGGATAGACAACACAGGACTGACGGACAGACTAACAAGGAAACTCACTCAGTACAATCACAACAACAGAAACAATCACACAGGGAGAGCAAGGGTTAATCCACAAGGTTAGGCAGGAGGACAAGAAGCTGGGACACAAGAGGTTAAACGGCTAGGTACAAGGCAAGGCAAATGAGGGCACTCGAGAACGCAAGATAAGCAAGAATACAAGATAAGAAGAGAGCAAGAGCAGCACGGGGTAGCAGATGCTATAACCGGCACTTACCTGAGGTAAGTGCCAGGTTTATAAACCCCAGGGAACCAACCAGAAGCGCTACAATCCGCGCCAGAAGTTAAACCAGGTGAGTGGCCAGGATTCCCGGAGCACAGGACCGCCCCGCTGATTGATTGGCCCGCGGCTGCGTTGCCATAGTGACCCTCCGACGCAGCCTCGCAAGATGGCGGCGCCCATACAGCTCTAAGAGCTGACGGACGCCGCCGGGAGCTGACCCAGGCTGTGCAGGAGACGGGGAGCCGTGTGGATGTGCGCTGTGACCCGCTGTCAGGTGAGTAAGGAGCGGGGCGCAGCGCCGTGGAGTTACACACCACCCGATGCCTGCGGTGGTGTGTAACAGTAAATTTTCATCCATCCAGTTCGGAACTGGCTGGGAGAGAACAGGGAGAGAACAGCCCTTTCGCAATAGGGTCGTTCTCTGCAGAGACCCACACCAGATTCAAACATATGTAAGAAAACACACTGATTGTTTTATCAATGTTGCTTAATTGTCTCAATCCCTGTACTTTGTTTTTATATTTGTGTACTTAACCACTAAAAATCACTTGTAACATGATTATGTTAGTTACACTAAAGATGAGAAAAATTACAAACATAAAAGTATATTTAGAATTACATTTTATGTTTATTTAAAAATAATAATTATAGGATTTAGGGACATTAGTAAAGGTTAATAATCAATCAATAACATTAAACCAACGATTCAAGTTTCTAATGTAATGAAAAAATATTTCATATACCATTAAGGGTTAATGTGGAGTAAACAAACAAAATACTATAGTAATAATCCAAAGATAATCACCGTAGTATCCAAAGCGCTAACCATATGAACACAATATATATATAAAACTCAAGTTGTCAAATGTGTATATGGGGAGAGAAGGAGGGAATATATATAGTGAAGTACGTTGGTTCACCCCCTATCCTTCTCTGGTTTCTAATCCCACTCACAAGAGAAACTTTCTCATAAGGAAAAAATCAGAGACAGTCTATCCTCCACTGGGGATCCAACCCCCCTCAGTTTTAAGAAGATATTCTTATTCAATCCCGACTGGTAGGTATCCTACTTACAAGATAATTATTGCGTTGGCTGAGGAAAACACATTAATCTTGTAATGTTTGGTAAACGTATGGGGGAGGACCACCCTGATGCCTTGCAAAGTTCTTTTATTGAAGCTGACTTCTTCTCGACCCATGACGTTGCGACAGACCTTGTGGAATGAGCCATATCCAGTCCTTATCCATCTAGCAATGGCCCTCCTTTGTTTCTTCCTTCCAATAGAATCAGCAGCTGTTTTGAGGCCCTGAATATCATTGTTCGCTGCAGATAGATACGTAAAGTCCTTACCAGGTCTAAGGTATTTCATCTTTTTTCTTTCTCGTTCTTCGGTTCAGGACGGTGGTAATACTATTTCCTGGTTGATATGGAATTGAGAGACCACCTTGGGGACAAATGCAGGATTAGTTCTTAAGACAACTTTGTTTTGTCAAAAATTCAGATAAGGCTCTTCACACCACAGTGCCTGCAACTCGGAAACCCCTCTGGCCAAGGTAATTGCTTTTAGAAATGCAGTTTTCCAAGTTACGAACTTGATGTTTACCTCGTCCAAAGGTTCGAAGGGTGCTCCTGTCAAAACTTCTAGGACTAAGTTCAGGCCCCAAGGCACCAAGGGATTCTTGAAGACTGGCCTAATTTTAGCCGCTGCTTTAATAAAACGTGCTAAACTTGTCTTGGGCCAGATCCCTGTCTAGTACTGCACCAAGTGCTGGTAGCAAGTCCTTTCTCCAGCCCGGCTTGGAGGAACTCTAAGATGTCACTTGTTGTTGCTGCGTCTGGAAAAACTCCTGCATTCTTACACCACTGAGTGAAGACCTTCCATATCCTGTAATAGGTATTGGAGATTTTTTTCCGGCCTTTGAGCAAGGTGTTAATAACATTAGAAGAGAAGCCTTTAGCTATTAATCTGCTGGTTTCAGCAGCCACGCCACTAACTTCCAGTGTTGCGGATTTGGGTGCAGTATCTTGCCCTGCATTAGCAGTGATGGTGATAGTGGAAGTACCCAAGGTCTGTCAACTGCTAGTTGCAGCACCTTGGGAAACCAAGCTCTTCTCGGACAATAAGAAAGTATGGTTATGACAGCCACCTTTTCCCTTTCCACCTTCTTCAGCAACTGTGGTATCATAGGCACTGGTGGTAAAGCATACGCTAGGACAAAGTCCCATTCTGCTGTGAAAGCATCCACTGCCAGGGCTAGGGGATCTCGGTACCTTGAAAAGAAGTTCTTTACCTTTCTGTTGTTCCGTGTGGCCATTAGGTCCACTTGTGGTGTTCCCCACCTTTGGCAAATTTGCTTCAACACTGATTTGTCTAGTTCCCACTCACTGGGTGCAGAAAATTACGGCTTAGGAAATCCGCTGCGACATTGAGGCATCCTATGTGGACTGCCGACAATCTTGTGATGTTTTCCTCTGCCCACTGCAATATTGGCACCACCTCCTTCATCAAGGCTCTGCTCTTGATTCCCCCCTGACGATTCAGGTAGGACACCACAGGTTTGTTGTCCGACTGGACTGTTAAGGATCTTCCATTGATGACCTGAGAAAAGTGTAGGCAAGCCATCCTCACTTCTCTCATCTCTCGGACATTTGAGTGTGCTGTACTCATCCTCATATACCATTGTCCTTGTGCGTAATGCTGTCCACATTGAGCTCCCCGTCCATCCTGGCTTGCGTCTGTTGTCAGCACAACCTGGTCCAGAGACTGGAAACATCTTCCCTGCTGTAGCCTGCTTTTGTCGAGTCACCAGTCTAGGCTTGATCTTACTTGCTGGGAAAGGAATAGGAGTTGGTCCATATGTTCTGGGTCTCTGTCCCATTGACTCAACAGCATCTCCTGTAGCGGCCTCATGTGGAATCTTGCCCACTCTAGTGTCTCTATAGCTGCTGACATTAGTTTTAAGACTTTCATGCAATCTCTGACTTATTACAGAGAAAAATCTTATCCGATACACATGTTGCAGGAGTTTTTGTCTTCTGTTTGTTGACAGGGAAACTGACATTTTTAGGGTGTCTATAGAAGTTCCTAAATAGTCTATCTTGTATGTCAGGGTAAGCTGACTTTTCTTCAAATTTATTAACCAGCCATGGTCCTTCAGCACCTGCAGCACTCTCGGGTGTGTTGATTCGCTTCTTACCATGTACTCGCTGCGATCAATATGTTGTCTAAATATGAATACAGGAAGATTCCCTCCTGACGTAATCTTGCAATTACCACTACTAAGACTTTTGTAAAAGTTCTGGGTGACGTAGCCAGGCCAAACGGAAGGGTCACGAACTGATAATGTTGACCGCATACCATAAATCTTAGATATTTGTAATGTGGTTTGTAAATTGGTACATGCAGATAGGTGACTTTTAAGTCTATAGACGTGAGGAACATTCTCGTAGATGAGGCAGAATAGATCTTATTGAGTCCATCTTGAACAGTTTCACCAATATGGATTTGTTTCGTTTTCTGAGGTCTAGAATAGTCCAAAAACCACCTGTGACCTTGCGCACTATGAAGAATCTGGAATAAAAGCCTTGATATCTCTGAATCTTGGGAACTTTTATTACTACCCCCTGTGAAAGTAGATCTTCCAGACTTTTCAGCAAAACTTTTTTACTGGTAGTGTTGAGACCAGAAAGTGAGACTTTGGAGGTGTTCTTACAAATTCCAGGTTGTAGCCTCTCAGGACTATGTTGCAAACCCATTTGTCTGTAGAACTTTGAATCCATATTGCTGAAAACTTCTGCAGTCTGCCTCCTATTGTACTGTTCCTTTCGTCTTGTTCGGCATCATCAACTTACACCGAGGAACAGGGTCCTAAAGCTAAAGGCCTAAATAAAATCATATCAAAACATGTAATGAAAAAATACAGAAAACATATCACCATATGATCTTTATCCTGAGTTTTTTTTTTTTTTTCCAAAATCTTTTTTATTGAGGCTAGGTTACATACAAGACGTAAATCTCAAATTAGAACAAAACACAGTCAAGTATATGAAATCTTATACTGTCGAAGGTACAATATTATGCTAGATAATTAGATAGTACACGATTATAGAATGGGTCAGCGATACATTAGCCTCTTTTTTTTTTTTTAACGAACAATAAACAAACAAACAATAAGCCAGTAATGCCCTCCGATATTTCCATCACGTCAGCGATTCATCCATGGAGATACCTAATGAGGGTAAGTGTGTGTGAGTGAGTTGTGTGTAGTAAGTGTTAGTAATGATGCATCATATTTGGGGAGGGAAGAATTCCAGAGAGACTATGCAGTTATGGGCGGAAGGTTTGCAAGGAATTGATGGCAATACCAGGTGGTTAGTGTGCCAATATATTTCCCCCAGCACTGAAACAAACCTGGTGTCAAAATTTCCTTATTAGATAAGGTTTCAAGCCAGTCCATTTGAAAAAGAAATAATAATCTTGATGTGGCCATATCTAATGTTGGTTTAAAATTAGATGTCCAATTTTGTAATATGGCTTTGCGTCCCACAGCAGAGAGCATAGTCACCAGTTTGGTATCAGAGCTTTGAATGCCACGTTGGCCAACAAGGTGTCCGAAAACAGCCCATTGTGGTGTGGCTAAAAGGTGTCTGCCAATCAAACGGCTGCCGTAGGCTGCTAAATCCGTCCAAAATGCCCTTATTTCACTGCACAGCCAGAGACAGTGGTATAAGTATGCATCGAGGGCGTTGCATTTGGGGCAGGTGCTATCTGTAGAAAGTCCAATTAGCTGTCTTTTTTTAGGGGATAAGTATGCCTGATGTAAGATTTTGTACGACATCTCCTGGTAATTACTGGCTGGTGTGATTTTTAATGATGTTTGAAAAGACTGCAAGATGTCAGCGGTAGTGAGAGCTGGGATAAGCGTGCTCCATTTTTTAATACTTGCTAGGTCATCCTCAGGGATTAATTCAGGTTTAATAGCGGAGTAAATGGCAGAGACTGAATAATTACCACTAAGAATTAATGAATCAAATGTGTTGATCAGGTCATGGCTAGACAGGGTTTGCAAAATTGTTTGCACGTAGTGCATTGCCTGCGTGTAGTGAAAGGAGTGTTTTTGTGGAATGCTATATTTTTCCATAACATCCCTAAACTGGTAAGGTCGCCGAGAAGAGTCTAGCAGATCTTTAACTTTAGCAATGCCATGGTTAATCCAATCCGTGAAGGGGCGGTTAATGGCTCCACCTTGGAAGTCAAGGTTATCAACTAGAGGGAGAAAAAGGGAGGAAGTAGTTTGCAAGTTTAATGCTTTTCTGGCTTGTTTCCATGCAGTGCAAGTGGATATCAATAGAGGATTGTCAATTTTTGGGGTTTTGAGTAGTTTGGGGGAGGCGTGTAATATGTATGATAGGGATAGCGGATAGCAAAGTTGAGAGTCTAGGGGTGTGTCTGTGTAGACAGATTTGTCACGAACCCAATCAACTGCATGGCGCAGTTGGCAAGCTATGTTGTAGAATTTTATGTTTGGCAGATTAACCCCCCCATTCTGGCTAGGCTGCTGCAGCTTTAATAGACTAATCCTAGCTTTTTTCCCTGCCCAAAGGAATGTGGAGATGCTCTTATTAAGTTGTTGAAGGTCTGCCCTCCGCAATAAGAGAGGAGTCATCTGTAACACATAAAGAATTTTGGGAAAGCTAGCCATCTTGAATAAGTTACATCTGCCCAACAGGTTGAGAGGTAGATTCTGCCATAATTTAAGTTCTGAATGAATTTGGTGTAACACAGGTTTAATATTAGTGGAGTATAGTTCGGCATGATGAGAGGGGAGGTTAATGCCAAGATATTGGATATGGTGTTGAGCCCACTGAAACGGGAATGAGCCACGCCATCCTAGCTTTGCTTGACTGTAAATTGCTAGAGCTTCAGATTTATCAAGGTTTATGGTGTAGCCAGCAAAGGAGGAAAATTTAGTGATGGTGGCGACAATGGAAGGAACGGATTGTTTAGGGTTAGAGGTTAGTAGAAGAATGTCATCCGCAAACGCAATCGTTTTTATTTCTTGGGAACCAATGCATATGCCATGGAAAGTGGGTAGCATAGTGAGGTGTCTTATCAAGGGGTCTATGGCTAAATTAAAGAGAAGGGGGGAGAGTGGGCATCCCTGTCTTGTGCCTCTATAAAGAGTAAAGTTATCCGAATTTATATTGTTTACAGTAACATGGGCTGTGGGGTCTGTGTAGATGGTGCGAATAAAATTTCTAAAGATTGGTCCAAAGTGTTGGAATTTTAATAGGCGAGTTAAATGGGGCCATGCTATCTTGTCAAAGGCCTTTTCGGCATCAAGATTAATCAGAATGTTGTTAGTAGCTTTATGTTTATATGTTTCAGTGATAGCTGCTATGGCTGCTCTGGTTCCCTTAACAGAATGCCTGTGTTTAATGAAACCCAATTGTGTGGGGGATATGAGGCGTTGCAAAATATGTTGCAACCGAGTAGCCACAATCTTTGTAAGCAGTTTGAAGTCTTGGTTAAGTAGTGAGATTGGGCGGTATGAGCCAACTTGGGTGTGGTCTTTACCAGGTTTTGGCAAGACTATAATTCTGGCATCATTGAATTTATCTGGAGTCTGCCCGGTCGTAAGTATATGATTATAAAGAGTTGTAAGTGTTGGTGTAATTTCCTCCCTAAGGATTTTATAGTAGTCAGCACTGAACCCATCTGGGCCTGGTGATTTGCCACTAGGGAGTGATTTAATGGCAGCCAGCACCTCACCTTCACTAAGTAGTTCTTCCAGAACTGACCTTTCTTCAGGCGTGAGTTTGGGAAGCGCTGAATGTTGTAAGAATTGTATGCCTTCCTCTTTATTGTCAGTCTCTGCTGCATAAAGCTGTTCATAATATTGTCTGAAGGCATTACAGATGTCACTGGAATCTGTCAGTGGTGTATTGTTGTGTCTAATTAGGGGAATCCAGGTCTTTTGCCTAGGGCCCTTAACAAGATTTGCCAACAG
>WWET01002468.1:114500-140421 GCA_011038615.1 Limnodynastes dumerilii
TATGGGCAACATCTCCACTTTTCCAAACCAGCAGCTTAGTAAATCTGGCCCATGGTGTGAGAAGAGAGAGACAGTGGAGTTCACTCTTATCTCACGTGCGGATTTACAGACTTTAAATACTTGGAAGTTAGGATCATGTGACTAAATTACCATTTGTCACATCCAGCACCGTGAGCTCCAGATCAGTATAATTTAGGAGAACTAGTAGTCTTATTTTAGGACATTCGAATTGCATTTAGCTGACAATTAGATCTTAAGGAGCCATACTGCCATATTTAATGGAATTCTAACATGGACAAGTGGGTGATGTTGTCCATAGCAACCAATCAGATTCTAGCTATCATTTTCCAGCATTCCTTTGGTGAATGAAACCATCTCATTGGTTGCCAGGGGCAACATAACTCCATTTTCTCTTTGGAAGCTCCATTGACTATACTCCCTTGTATGAACTGAAAATGAAACCTCTTCCCACAAGCCCTTCTCTTATCATTAATTATCCACCTCTGCACTTTCTCCCTGTGTGTTCTGCTCAGAGCCCTGCAGAGGTTGTGTAAACATGATGACTTTACCGGTCACACGCTGGCCTCTCCCTTTCTGATTTATAGCCCATATTCAGAGTACCGGAGGTATACATATATGTTTAGCGATTTTTACTACTGCGCATGCATAGTAATTTTTTTTTTTAAAAGACCACATTTATGCAATCTACGTAAGAAAAAGATACGTAGATTACGTAAAAAAATTACTTCGCTAAAAATCGCTAAACACCGAACGTATATGTTATACGTCTGATACTCTGAATATGGGCCTATGTTATTTCAGCCTGGTGATATTATACTAGGACCGGAGGAAGACTTGTGCGATTCGCCTTATTGCAGTGCGATCGGTAAGCAAACCATCCTATTTTGTGATCTGTGCATGCGTACATACCTCCATATGATCCAACCTCCCTGGGCTGGAATCATGGCATTCCCCCTCCCCCTATCTAGCCCATGTACAGTATAGACAGGGTTGCTGACTTTTAAAAGCAGGAGATCCTGGAGGGAAGCCATAGATGCATGCAGGGGGCAGGGCTTAGCAACACAATTTATGCAAATCGTGTCATTAAGCCCCACCCCTTGACTATTAGTTACCTCTTTATGGGTTTAACAGGGTTGGGGGCAGGGCTTGATGACGTAGTTTGCGTCATCAAGCCCCTCCCTGTCCCTAGCAACACATGGAAACCACGAGCCTCAAGTCCCTTGTGGGAGATTTGTCGGCTCTCCCGGGATACCAGGAGAACTGTTCAACTTTCGGGAGTCTCCTGGACATTCCGGGAGAGTCGGCAACCCTGATACTAGATAGGGGGAGGGGGAATGGCTGGGCGGTAGCTGATCTCCACAGACGCAAGCAAATGTCAATGTAAGAGAGCGCTTGGCACTCAGTCAATAAATGCTGTTTATTAGTACATTTCCAGCCTTTTACAGCTTAACGTTCCACGGGTGCAGGTTGGACAACTGCCACGGGCCTCCCTCTACTCCAGGCCCCAGGAGTGTAACTACAGGAGGTTGAAGAGGTGCAGCTGCTATGTGGCCCAGAGGGGAGGGGGAGGGGCCATGGCAGACGCTCTGCTCCCCCTGCACTGTAAGCAAACTGTCAGTGGCTCTGTCGCTGGTTTAGGCCGCCAGGCTCTGACCATTTATATAAGGTTGCCTCCAGCTCCGCCCCCAGCTCCACCCAGTCTCAAGCACCGCCTCCATAAAGGCCCAAGTTTGTCGCCTTCTGCCCCTGCATAGCAACTGCATTAAATAACAACTTCAAGCCCGGATCCGGGAGTCGGGAGAGTTTACAACTATGGTCTAAAGCCGCTCCATAATGATCTCTAAGAAGATAAGCTGAGAACAGTGACTATTCAACTCAAGCTTTATTTAAACTTGCTTTTCAAAGAGACAATTTTAGTTTTCTGGACGCTTTTTTAACTTTTGCATTCTGGTAACTGGAGGCCAAAGTCCTGATGGTTATCTGTTCTTGTATGACAGGACTGTTTAACACTGACATTGGAACATTCTGTTTCTGCCAATACCAGCGGGGAACTGAAAAAAAAACACACACACACACAAAAAACCCCATAAATGCATGTGTAATCGCACACACTTATCTTATGAAAACAACATTGCATCCCAATGCAAAACAGTTGTTCTAATGTAGTAATGTATCTAGTCTCAAAGCACAGGACATCTGGATATGCTTCAGTCTGGATGGATCCCTGCTTATTACACAGGTCATGTAATCTGTACATGCATTTAGTGTAGAGAAAATGTTAGCAACAGACAGAATTTGCAGTGCTGTATTGTCTATATGTAAATGGTTATGTTAAAAAAAATTAATATGTGAATCATATAGATCACCTCGTGTTATAATATCAACTAGATCATCTGGAGTCATAATATCAGCTAGATCACCTCATGTTATAGCAGATAGATCACCTCGTATTATAATATAATCTAGATCACCTCATGTTATATCAGCTAGATCACCTTGTGTTATAATATCAACTAGATCATCTGGAGTCATAATATCAGCTAGATCACCTCATGTTATAATATCAACTAGATCATCTGGAGTCATAATATCAGCTAGATCACCTTGTGTTATGATAACAGCTAGATCACCTCATGTTATAATATCAGCTAGATCACCTCGTGTAATAATATCAACTAGATCATTTGGAGTAATAATATCAGCTAGATCACCTTGTGTTATAATATCAACTAGATCATCTGGAGTCATAATATCAGCTAGATCACCTCGTGTTATAATATTAGCTAGATCAACTTGTGTTATAATATCAGCTAGATCACCTCGTGTTATACTATCAGCTAGATCACCTCGTGTTATAATATTAGCTAGATCATCTAGAAAATACTGTATGTATAGAAAAACCTTTGGCACGCAAGTTGGTGTGAAACTACAACTCCCAGTATTCTCCAACAGCATAAGCAGAGCTGATACCTAGCAAACAATGATGGGACATGTAGTTTCACAAGACCTGGAGTGTTACAAGTCTACAACGGGAAGTACTTGCTGTTCCGGCAACCGCTGTTTTGACAGTTATATAGCGGACAGTCTAATTTCTGTTGTAACAGTTTAGACAGGATTGGAGTTTAGAAAAAGTTTATTTCAGCATGGGCACAATGCCAAAAGTTCTAATTTCAACAACGATTCTATCTGACCGAAAACTGCCAATCAGGTGCCAGCATGTTAACCGTCAGCAATGAGACTGGCAAACCACGCCCTCTACAACTAGAATGGGAATTTTAATAAAAATAAAAAACTTTTTTTTTCAAGTTGTAGATTGCGACAAAAACATAACATTTTTTGATGCAAACAACATAAACAACAACAAAATAATGTTCTACTTGCAGATAAAGTTTAATACATATCCTAAAAATACAAAAAAAAAGTAATAAGAAATTAAAAACAAATGACACACAATGAAAGCTGCCCATGGCCTGATCTTTCTTACCAATAGCATAGCATAGAAGCCGAGATAAAATATTTGAGCACATATATTTGTTTTCTGTCCATTGTCTTTAGTGGTTGCTTACACAGTGCTTTAAGCAGTGAAGTCATGTTTCTTTTGTAATCCATGTTAAGTGCAGATTAGGTCTCCACCCCCTTGATTGTTATATGAAACCGCTAATGCCATGCATCAAACAGGACCACACATTGCGTTCACCAGCTTAGAGCACTGGCTCCATGCCTCATGAAACGTAATATTCTTAATGGTATGTGATATGGAAAAAAACCCCCCATTAATTACAGGTAGTCGCCGGGCAGAGTTGTTTAGAAGTGGTTTTATATCCAGCGCAAAGTACAAATATACAAAGGAGTCACAAGTAGCACAGTGATCAGGGGAATTATTCTTTAGGCAATAGATTGCTGAATAAGGGTTCCTGTAGTAGACCTAGGGATGTCTTAACAGTGTTTGGTTGTGGAGGGGAAAAATATCATTTTAAAATAAGTTTTGTTTAAATTTACTCTATGTCCCATCTGTACAGGGTTGCCGACTTTTTAAAGCTTTCCTCTGGGAGAGCCCAGAGGGAAGCCATAAATTACTGCACAGGGCATGGCTTAATGTCACAATTTATGCAAATTGCATCATTAAGCCCCGCCTCTGTCAATCACTCATGTAATCTTTAGTGTTTCAGGGGATGGGGGCGGAACTTGATGACATCATTAAGACCCACCCATCCCTAGTAACTCTAGGGATTACAATATAGATTAATAGCTGCTTGAGGCTTGTGGGAGACTTAGCAGCTCTTCCGGGTCACCGGGAGAACTGCCCAAATTTCGTGAGTCTCCCGGATATTCCGTGAGAGTCAGCAACCCTGCATCTGCCTCTGTCCCTCTATAACTCTGGTAATTTTTCATTTGAAGTGTTGCTGCACTTGCTAATGCTATCTTGGGATCTCATTAGCAGTACAATCCAGTGGGATCGTACTCATGCTCCCATCGGATGCTGGACATAATTTGAACCCTTGTGCTTCTCTTACATGTTCTGAAGACCAGAGTTGCTAACACTCCCTTTATATCTCCCTGACTCCCTGAAGTGTTTGACAATCTCCCTGATGCTGATTCAGTTCCAGGTTCCAGGAGTGTGTGTACTTCTAATAGGGAACCAATCATGAAAGACCTAGTGGTTGGGGGTGATCAATCAGGGTTTCCGACTTTTCAAAGAGATTCCCGAGAGAAGAGATAGAGGCCGATACGGGGGCGGGGCTTAATGACACGGGTTATGCATAAGACCGCATATACGCAATCTACGTAACAAAACGATACGTAGATTACGTAAAATAGTTACTAGCTATTATCGGTAAATTCCGGATGTATGTGAAATACGTCCGGGATTGTGAATCCGGCCCAAGGTTTGGAGGGGGAAGAGGGGTTGTTATAGGCTTGTGGTAATGGAATGGTTGCAAGGACACCATTGTTTGTAGTTGAATTGATGCCTCAGTGATCATGTATGATACTTCATTGAATCATGATGAGTTTTGTGGACGGGTCTGGTTGTGATTGTTCTTTTACTTTTTTACACATTGTTTAATGAAATGGCTGAACTAATTTTGTCCCTAAGAGTTGTCTGTGTTAGATGACATGAGGGCTAATGAGTGTGGTCTGGATTAACTCATTCCAGCATTCAGGGCCGACGCAATGCACTCTGCAGGGCGGATGCGCCTATTCTCGTCTGTTATGGGAAGAAAAGTTAGCAGATTTTTATACGGCCCATGTAAATTCGTGAAAAATGCGGGCAATTAAATCGGACCCATAAAAACCAATACCTCTCCCTCAGGGACGTTTTAAGAATTGAGGGGGCCCTTGTGCAGAATTTGTACATGCCAGTCCCTAACCCTAAGTCTATTGTTTAGCGAAATGTGCTTGATAAAAACATAGGAATGAAATAATCAAACAACTGCTTCAAATGATTTAATACTTCAGGAGAGATGAACATGGGAACAGGCTGCGCTGTGGAGCTGTGAGGTTCCGGTAACAGAATGTTGGAGTTCCGAGGTTGCTCAGTCATTCTGCAGCGTGTTTGTAAATTTACATTTAGCTGAATTTATAGTCTCTGAAATGAGCTGGAACGACGGCTTTCCATTCAGTCTGCTTTTTAGTGCGTCTGGGAACACTTAAGGCCGGATTCCTGCGCCGAAATGTGCAAAAATTCACTGCCAAATATATAACGAGGCAAATACTTCCCAGAAGTGTTTTGAAAACATTATCTGTACATGTAATAAGGCTTTCAGGGGGGTAGGGTTATATATTTATTTATGTGTAACATAAAATTCAGTCTAAACTACTCGCCCCCCTGGAAAACAGAATAAAAAAACAAAAAAATGAGGTATATAATACTGTGCATTTTATATTAAGTGTAAGGTGCCCCTTACCAGCGTAATTCGCAGAAATTGCTGCTATAACGCTACCGTTTATGTTTGATTTGTCATGTGCTCTCATGGTTCCGGATCCTGACCTCCGCGTGTTTAACGCATGCACTGTAATTTCAGACCATCCAACATGACCCATTCCATAATGTACAATTTAATCCGCTTCTAAGCTTCCAACTGTCACTGGTTTAAATGAATTGACTGATATTTTAAAAACTATTTATCTCTTCAACAAAGGAGGTTACCATAGTTACTGACAGCTGGAAACTGAGGAGCAGAGTATTTTTGTACCTAATGGAATGGGTCATGTTGGAGGGTATGTGGTTTGTTGGTCCGCACGGAAGGTCACTCCCTTCTCTGGTGCGGTCATTAGGTCACTTATGCTGCCATAAGGCAGCCTTAATTCACGTGTGCGAATCTGTGGTCCGTACGACCTCTGATTCACAAGCAAGCACTAAAACTCACCCCTACTGTATCATTTAAATGCTGCCCACTGCCCACCTTACTGAGTTTAGTTCTGTATGCCTGGAGATCTGTTGGGGAACATCTGGCATGAGGATAGCCCGATATTCAGCCGACTTCCGCAATCAGCGTTGGGAGACTTATTTAAGTAAATGCATTCTATGGTGTAAAGGTGCCCAAAGATCATGTGATATTGAGTCTAATTGCCTCCCCTAAATAGCCATATTTGGCCAAAACCCCGCCCACTTCTTAAGCACCACCCCTTTTAAATATAACTATAAGGCCAGTTGGGTAGTATCAGCTGTTATGTAACTTACTGATGCAAAATCTCACCATAACCATTTATCCCGTTTGACCATTTTTGGAAAACGAATGACTAATGGTCAATATGAATATGATACCCTCCCCATCTTCATCCCTGTGTCTCCTGTTTGTTCACCCCCTCCCACTTAGCATGATAGCTCTTATGAGCAGGGCCTTCCACCCTCCTATCATCACCCCTCTACCTTGTCCTCATTAATTCCCACCTTTCTTCTCTACTGTCTATCTCTTCCGTTATTCATCTGCTCCTACACACATATCCAGCATCTTTATCTTCCATACATAGTGTTCTGCTATTTTTGTACTGCCCTTTATTTTTGCATTGTACTTGTGTTGTATTCCTTATTTATTTGAACTTGTATCCTGTCTGTGAATTGTGTTATATATGTAATTATTGCCTTTGTATGGAGCTGCAGATACCATGTTACGTCTTATATATAAACACTAATAATAAAAATAAAATGAATTTACCTAACCGGTGATAATCATTTTCTAACGCTCCTCTCCATAGAAGACTAACAATGACGTTTTGTGACATTTCCCCTTTAAACTACCATGTAACCATGGGGACTAATTTGTTAATGGAGAAAAAAAAAACATATTTTAAGGTCAGGGATAATGTTGCAGTTCATGCTATCAGCCGTAACCTCCAAGTCGAGTATTTCCTGTTTAGTTGTCTATAATTTGGCGTTTGGCCTCCCTCTCGAATTTTAAATACTTCACTCTTCCAGATAATATGGAGTAAAACTATCTGCGTAAAAGCAGATATTAGTGATATTGGGCCTAATCCAGAACAACGCTTCAAAGCGATTTTACGCGTGGCGGAGACGTAAAATCGCTGTTTAGAACGCACTGCGCATGCGCACCATGGAAAATACGCACATTCACTTTGCGTAATCGTGAACGTATGGGCCATTCACGCATGTGTCACGTAAATACTTACGTGTCGGCGTGCCAAATTTACGTTACTCCAAAATACGTCTGAAATCCGTGAAGTAGGCGGGGGGTGGTATTTAAAGTGTACAGTCTGAAATCCGTGGGCGGGGGGTGGTATTTAAAGTGTACAGTATGGGCATGCTTAGCTGCGTAAATTCGTTCAGCCCATACGTACGTGTGCGTATGACTGCGGTTACATTGGAAAAAGTTAAGTTAGGGTTTGGGAAGCGTATCTTGACAAAATACGTCCGTGCAAGGGGTGTGCCGTGGGGAGTGTAGCGAACTTACGTGCACGAAAATATGCTCCGCGAATAAACGTACGGCACACGTACTTCTGGATCTACCCAATTAGTTGGTTTTTTTTTTACTGGATGCTTGATCGCTGTGTGTATTTTACAGTCTTGTTTCTTTGTTCCTGTATATAAAATGTGTAGATTTATGTATTGGATTATGACCTGTTACTTAGATATTTTACTTTAGCCCTGTACAAATAATTGCAAAAGGAAAACAAATAAAATTGAAATGAAATACAGACATTTCTTCTCTGGTTAAATGAAGTTAAAGATGAGTTTATAAAAAATGCATTACTGAACACGGTGCTTGTAGGCATTGTAACAGGGTTGCCCACTTTTAATAGCTTCCCTCTGGGAGATCCTGGAGGATACCTTTGCAAATACGGAATATGGGATTGCACTTTGCATAAGGTCTTTTCTGCTACAGAGACTTACGAGCACTGTTCATATGTAATTCAGGATCTCCAGTGTGGTAAGCAGTCACACTATTGCATACCCTCCAACATAACCCATTCCATTAGGTACAAAATACTCTGCTCCTCAGTCAGTTACTATGGTAACCAATTTTGTTGAAGAGACAAATATTTTTTTAGACATGAGTTAAGTCATTTAAACCAGTGAGTGACAGTTGGAAGCTCAGGGGCGGAGTATTGTGAACCTAATGCAAGATGTCATGTTGGAGGGTCTGCTATTGGCTTCCTGGAGGAAACTGCTGGCAGCTTTAAATGTTAAAAAATGACCCACCCAGTGACCAGTGGCTTTTCCTGTCAATGGTGAGATAAATAGGTTGAGAGACCGGAGACGCAGTCTACCCATTACAATATTCAGTGGTGGTCAACAAAAAAGAAAATTATCCTTGAACGGTTGTGATGGAAGGTTAAAAGCTCAAACTTTCCATTCCAATGAATATTAGACCAAATTAAGAATTTCAGGGGCCCAAGTCTGGCCTATTAAGGTCCCCAATCTGATTGAAAGTTTAGCCAACTTCTGTTTAGGACCATTTTTATTGTTATTATTATTATTATTATAATCCCCACTAAAAATTATAATGGTATGTTCATATTAATTATATTCTTATTAGTGGCATTTCCTACTTCAGCATGTAAACATTTAGGGCCAGATTTACTAAGCTGCAGGAAAGTAAAAGTGGAGATGTTGGCCATAACAACCAATCAGATTCAAGCTCTCACTTTCCTATTACATACAAGAAAATGTCAGATAGAATCTGTTTGGTTGTAATGGGCAATATCTCCACTTTTTCCTTTCCCACGACTTAGAAAAATATTGTCCATTATCTAATGACATTTCTCTTTTGTCTTAGGATTTCTACACAAAAGCGGCCATTATGGATGACTTTGAACGTCGCAGAGAGCTCAGGAGACAGAAACGTGAGGAAATGCGCCAGGAGGCGGAAAGGTAACTTGGAAGCTCTCACTGAAAGACCGGCTCTCGTGTCCGAATTCTGTGGTAGATGTTTGAGTTGGAGGCTCACCATACTTGGCAAGCTGACTTTCCACTCCATGAAGTAACCAGCCATGTTGTATTTCCAAAAATGGTCATGAATATTAGAATGCATTTTGGGTGTTGGTCCAAAGCCGGCATTCCAGCAATGTAGCTGAGAAAAGAGTTTATTTATAGTCCTGTATTGATGACATCATGGTCCCCAGTGGGATTCTTGTTTCTTGGACCCATTATTAGAAAATGTTTCAGAAAACTTCATAAAGTGTTGGCTAGCATCTAATATTATAAAACTATTACGTGTGTTTGAAGGAGAATTTTTGGAATGCTGCAAATAAACAAATGATGTTGATTAAGTAACACAGGTTTTTATGAAAACATTTCAGATCAATTTATTTACTTATATTTATTCTTTGGATTTATTAAAGAAAAATAGAAATAAATTAAAACATAACCGAGTGTTGACCATGGGCCTGATTCAGACTTAAGAAGGAGCTTGAAATTAAGGACCTGATTCACACTTATGAATTTTCTTAAAATAAGAACTTAAAGTTACTCCTGGGCTAAACCATGTTGTTTTCAGGGGGATTCAAGTTAATTGTATTCTTTGCATGCAGGAATATATCTTTGAATTGCTTACTGCACACAGATACTGACCAGCTTTACTATCACACTGTTATATAGAGATGGCTGGGAAACATAACCTTTTAACTCTAATACTGTTTGCAACAGATAAAATATAACTCTCCTGCAATCACCATGGTTTAGCCCAGGAGTAACTTTCCTCTTATTTTCAAGTTCCTTTTTAAGTCTGAATCAGGTTCCATGCTCCTAAATATTTCAGGATACATTTTTGAAAGGTTTCATTGTTTTGGTATTGCTTTGGTGATATAATATTATAGCGGGACTAACTGAAAGCAGGACCTATCTGAGACTGCCAAGAGGCCAGTTTTACCCATTTTGCTGAATCTCTTTAGCATTAAATGTAATTGGCAATAAGAAGTTACCAGGAAAAGAGATAAAGAAAAACCGCTACATAAAAATCATAGAGTAGTAGCTTCCAAAGGTGAACAGGTCCAAGGGATATGCCTAGTGGATGGGCTTTAGTGATGGATGAAGAGAGATTGAAAATAAGAGGAATGCAGGTGAAAATTTACAAATTTGCATAATGTCATATGTGTGTACCCAGATCTAGAGCTGAGAGGCGATGTTTCCTTCCTAGTCCAAGGGACAGATTTACTAAACTGCGGGTTTAGGAAACTGGAGATATTGCCTGTAGCAACCAATCAGAGTCTAGCTCTCACTTTCCTATTACATACTAGAGAATGTCAGCTAGAATCTGACTTTTCCAAACTCGCAGCTTAGTAAATCTGGCCCTAAGTCTAAATAACTGTGTAAAAGTAAAGGTGAATTTCACATGATTTTGCCCAAGTGTAAATTTCCACCTGTTTTGAAAAGTAAGGGAACCCAGTGTACAGGGAAAATAATTTTTAAGCATATGACAGTCACAGGAGTGAACAGCTCTGGATCCAAAAATTTCACATCAATATCAAGTGAACCAAATGAATAATCTGGAGTGACATAAATGTTATTGTATGTTGGTGAAACCAGTGGGGAGGGGGTAGATTCTCAGTAACGGCTGACAGGGGAATTACGTATGAATGATCCATGGCAAATGGTGTCTAGTATTTGCGTTTGTTTAATATGCACAAATTATATTTATATATATATATATATTTAATTGTTTGTCTTTTTCTATTACCATCTGGTGAAAATAATCAAAAACATTGGTCTACATAATTTTTCTTTTGGAAACTAAGCTATTTTATTTGTAAATTTCATAAAAACCCTCAAATAACTCGTATATATTGAAGAGCACTTGGGAAGATATTACATTTCTGGAACCTTTCACTGAGAGGAAGGTTTTCTTGACTTGGTCTTGATAGAAACATGATGTATTGGGGATAATTTGAGAGAATTTGTCTGAGAAAGAAAGTGCTCCCTCATGCTCTTTCTCACACGGCCACCTCAGAGATATTTCAGTCCCCATCATGTATTGCAAAATGACCTTCCAGCTTGATCTGTAATCCACAAATCCCACTTAAAAAGGTTCTTGGCATCTCTTATTTGTTGATTTTTCTGCATAGCGATCCCAACCTCTCATGCAGCTGCAGACAGAACGAGCTTTGTAAATTCTCTCCATCTTCAGGGACATATTAAATACTGGAACCCTTCGTCAAGCTATATACAACATATGTATTGTTAAAAAGTAAAAAAAAATAAGAAAAAAAAATACCATAAATCCACAGATCTGCAGTTAGGGGAATTTTTCCTTTCTCAGCAAATGCTAATAATCAAGTTTGAAAAAAAATGAACTTGCTAAAATTATTCGAAGACGGATAACTTTTTTTGCAAGGCTTGCAACGACTTTGCTCGCTCGACGGCTGTGGTCATCATGGACCAATCGAGATTATTTCATGACAGAGTAATTCAGACTCTTGTTTGGACTCCTGACTGTTAAAGGTTGAAGACAGAAGCGATGGATAAATATTGAAGTGGGAAAAAATAGGGACAAAATTGATCTTTGGATGGCCTCCATTACTATATTACCGCTATACTTGCCAGTAATTATGGAGCTAGCCAGATGGGTAAACTCCGCCCAGGAGGTGTCACACCCTACTGACCAGAATGTCTGCAGGCAGCCAATGAGGTAGCTGCATGGAACTCCTGCCAAGATTGACAGAAGGCCCATGCAGCCAATCAGTGCAGAAATTGAAAGGAGGCCTATGGTGCAGCCAATCAGCTAATGATCCATTTGCACCATTGGAGTAAGTAATATTGTCCACTAGATGAATTTGTACTTAAATGTATTTTATTTATTTATTTGGGCACTATTTTTTTTGAATAGTTAATATTATATTGTAGCAATTTTATGGTCTATATACTAGTTTTCACTTTTATACATAGATAGATTTTTTTTTCTATTTAAAAGCTATTAAGTTCCTTTTTTTATGAATACTACAATTGAATCTCAGTTTTAGAAACTTCCTGAAGCTGAGACAAAGGGTCTGATCCAGACCTACGCTGATGCGCTGTGCTTACTAAAGCACAGCGTATAGGCGTACACTTTCCCTGAAACTCCCCCTGTGCGGGCGTATGGCCCCTTCCTTACGCCGGCTGAAGGCTACCCTAACTTCAGCCGGCTTAAAGAAGGGGGCATACGCTGGCACAGGAGCGTATGGCCGCCTAGCCCCCCCTTTCACCCTCATTAAACTAGCTCCCCCTGCCCACCTACACTAACCTGAATGTAGGGACGCTGAGGTACGTCCCCTCCAGCGTCCCTACGGCGCTGCTATGGACGCCTGATCCACGATTGGGCGTTGCCGCTCGCCCCTATGGCGCTGCTACGGATCCAGGATCGGGCGTTGCCGTAGCAACGCCGGGCAACACCTGCCCGGCGCATGCGCAGATCGACTGAAAAGCTGATTTTACGCTTACGCCCACCGTCCTAGCGACGGCGGGCGTTATTCTGGATCAGGCCCAAAGTTCCTGATCCAGACCTACACAAAATAATACGCCCTTGTGCGTAGCTTATTTATGCCAACGTAAATACGAAGCACTCCCTTAAGCACTCCCCTCGGTCGTCTGTATTTAGGCAGTCTTACGCCAACCAAACCCTACCCTAACTTTTCTGGGCGTAACCGTGGGCGTATTTACGACACTTAGCACGTCCATACTGTATGATCTAAATACCTCTCCCCGCCCACAAAGCGTGAGTACGGGTTTCCTATGGCTGCCACGCCCCTTCCTCCGTAGTTACGAAGCTGGCACACTCAAGGCCCATACGCTCAGCGTTTCTTTGCGTAACATCTGCCGTGCGCATGCGCAGTAACTACAATTGGGCGCTTTTATGCTTATGAAAAAAGCGTAAATACGCGGCCGGGCGTAGGTCTGGATCTGCCCCAAAGACCCAAGCTCACAGCTCTCAGATGTCATTCGACTAGAATGAGTCTGTCTCCGGACAGTTTCTTGAGGGGTGTTGCTTTCAAAGCCATGCGTCTGTGGTTTCCATGACAGTGTATAAAAACATGTAAATCATTAATAGCAGCTTAAACACAAATCAGTGAAAATGGTAACTTCCGTCATTCTTCCTATAGCCTGCTTTAGTTATTATGTAAATACACTGTAATGTATGTGGGTTTGCTGCTTTAATTTATTTAGATAATTGGTCGTAGGAGGCGAATGTCTGGTTTTTGTCTGATGTTAAGCCATGTTAAGGCCAAGACCTGATGGTGGTTATTATAGAAAACTACATTTAAATTATAACTATTATTTCTGAGCCAAACAATCTGAACACACAGGAAATGGTCAGTGTGTGCCAGCAGATAATACTGTGTCCTTCACAGAGGTCAAATCCCAAAGTCATTTCCTTGTAAACTGTAAAAGTATTCTTGTCTCTATGCTGGCGCTGGGGTTAATGTCCTTTATTTGTGTTTATTTATAACAGGGTTTCCAACTTCTCAGTTCTTCCCTCCTGGAAATCTCGGAGGGAGGAACTAGATGTCGGTATGTGGGCGGGACTTAATGAAGCGATTTATGCAAATTGCTGCAATCCCCATAGTGTTCCAGGGGGTGGGCGAAAGTTGATGATGAAATTCACGTCAAGTCCCCATTTCTAGTAGCTCTAGGGATTTCTAAAATGATAGGCAGGGGCCTCTCATGCGGGAGATTTGTCAGTTCTCCCGGGATACAGGAAGACCTGCCCGAATTTCGTGAGTCTCCTGGATATTCCGGATTAGTCGGAAACCCTGATTTAGAAAGAAGAAATATAATGGGAAATAAAGTGTCTGTTTTCTTTTCAGTGCTGTACCTATTTTATGTTTCTTGCATGCTCTATTATTTACCTTCCTATGCTGTCATTTGGGAAATCAGGGAAAAAATACAACACTAAAACACAAAAAAGGGGCATGGTCAGTTTGTGGTATGCCGCCTGCCCTTGGGAACTGGTTGCCATTGGAATAAATTGATTGATCTGAAATTCAGAGGATCATTAACAGTTTGGGAGTTATGGTATTTTGTTGTGTGCTGTTGTCTTCAAACAGGCTCAATAACTTGAGAAAATTATCAATTTATGTGCAGCACAATTCACATTATTATGTCACACAGTAATACCCCCAGGTCACAGAATTATGTCACATAATAAAATTCCCAGGTTACATGATTTTGTCACCAAGTAAAAGCATCAGGTCACATGATTATACCACACAGTAATGTCCCCAGTTCACGTTTTTTATGTCATGAGGTCACATGATCATGCCAAACACAGTAAAGTGCCCATGTCACATGATTCAGCCACACAGTAAAATTCCCCGGATCACATGATCAAGCCACATAGGAATGTCCCCAGTTCATCTAATATACTATATGATCATGTCACAAGCTGTAGTAGCCCAAAACTTGCTTTGCCGATTGTCTTCTGACAACTACCTGCTCCTACAATGAAAATGGCAGCATATATATATAAATACAAAAGATCTTTTGATGGGTATATATGCATCCAGCCAGTCCTCTTTAAGGGTTTCATCCTAACCATTGATAAGGAAACATTTTAGTTCTTAAAAAAACAAAAACATTTTTTTGATGTGTTACTTAAACCTCTCTAACTCCTCTTACTTTTACATGGACCCCCCCCACGATGGGGTAGATCCAGACCTAAGTGCAGGTTACGTTCAATTGTGTATTTACTCTATCGTAAGTACTCTGCACTCCCCCGGGCACTCCCATCGGACGGATGTACTTTTGCAGATTTACAACTACCAAATCCTACCGTAACTTTTCCAAGCGTAACCGCGATTGTACATAGCATCCTGACAGACGTAACTGCCTAACCCAGCCTATACTGTACAATTTAAATGCCTCCCTCCGCCTCCAGTGCGTCATTACGGCTAGCGTGTGGTTGCTATACCCCTTCGTACATAGTTACAGCCGCCAAGAGTTACCATTCATAACATCTACCGTGCGCATGTGCAGAATGTACAAACAGCCGGTTACGCTAGCAGCTGGCGTAACTTCACTGTCGTACGTAGTTCTGGATCTAGGCCAATGGCAGAAAGCTTACTGAACACCACTTTGGAAATATTGTGGGGCATATAAATAAATATATGCATCCTATTTTTTATTTTTTCTACAATTTTTGAATAATTCCAACTGAAAAGGCTTCAGACTGTGTTATATTCATTTTTAAGTTTATGATCGTTGTCCTTTAAACGCCTCTTATCTACACACACGACTCTCAAAATTTGGAATCAAGTTAAAACAAATGCAAATTTCCCTCTTAAGCAATCCGGTGGGTATTCAGTGAATTTCGTGGAACTGTTTGAATTGAAGTTAGAAATCTCACTAAGCTGTCACCAGGAAATATGCAATGAATAGGCTTTTATTGTGTCTCTCTGTCAGGCTAATACACAGTGTATTATACACTGCGTACAGTGAGAACGCCAAACTATTTCATGCTCCCCAAGGAAAGACGAGTTCTTTTATAACTAAGTGCAAATGAACATGTGAATTATTGTCACAAAATACAAGAGAAATAAATTTAGGTTTGATGTTTCTTACCGTCTACGTGGGATGTAGTTTCAGGTCTGGGCGGCCCTGTATTGGAAATGATACAGTCGGCAGCTGAATGGCGGCGGTATCATTTTTCAAACATATTTTTATTACAATATTTTATAGCTGAAGGCTCCGTATAGCGAACAGTGATGGGCTGCGGGCAAATGCGGGGATGGCGGGAAGAGCACTTTGGCTAATAAAAGGTTAGAGTAGTCTCGGGAAGGTTGGAGGGTTAGGGATGGGCTGTAGGAGATGGAGGGTTAGGGATAGGCTGCAGGAGATGGAGGGTTAGGGAATAGGCTGCAGGAGATGGAGGGTTAGGGATAGGCTGCAGGAGATGGAGGGTTAGGGATAGGCTGCAGGAGATGGAGAGTTAGGGTTAGGCTGTGGAAGATGGAGGGTTAGACTTTAGATTTGTATTATATTTGTAAAGTAAACTTGTTATCACACTGGGGTATGTATTGTATACTTTCTACCGTACTATAAATTGTATTGTAAACTTACTTCTAGACTGGGACTAGTATTTTATACTTTCTACTAGACCTGTTATTATATGCTTGGAATTTGTATTATATACTTTCTACAAGTCTGGGTATTGTATTGTATAGTTGCTACCAGACTGGGATATGAATTGCAAGCTTTCTACCAGGCCGGGTATTGTATTGTATGCTAGCTACTGGACTGGGGGTTTTTATTGTATACTTGCTACCAGACTGGGTTTTGTATTGTATATATTACATGCTAAGAGAATACATGGGTATGCTTTTGTTTGCATCAGAACAGAGTCTGTATTGTATATACTGTATTGCCTATAGAGTAGGGTCTGTATTGTATATAGTGTTACCAATATAGTAGGGTCTGTATTATATATAGTGTTACCTATAGAGTAGGGTCTGTATTGTATATAGCGTTCCCTATAAAATAGGGTCTGTATTGTATATAGTGTTCCCTATAGAGTAGGGTCTGTATTGTATATAGTGTTACCTATAGAGTAGGGTCTGTATTGTATATAGCGTTCCCTATAAAATAGGGTCTGTATTGTATATAGTGTTCCCTATAGAGTAGGGTCTGTATTGTATATAGCGTTCCCTATAGAGTAGAGTCTGTATTGTATATAGCGTTCCCTATAGAGTAGAGTCTGTATTGTATATAGCATTCCCTATAGAGTAGGGTCTGTATTGTATATAGTGTTACCTATAGAGTAGGGTCTATGTTTTATACACGCCATCAGATTGACTTTCTATATTACAGTCACACTTCCAATAATACTCAGTCGTTACACATTACTTTGCAGAAACAAGAGAACTTGGCATTATGTTTACTTTATTTTTAACTTTGTTTTTGGCATTTTAAGCTGTGCAGCTGGTTTTCATTCTATTACAGTTCAGAGAAAACATTGTCCCCAGCAAACGCTTCATATGAGTTTTATTGTTTTGAATAATAAAAACATACAAAACAATAAAACTCCCCTAGCAGAGACTGGAAAATATCTGAAAAATGCTTTCTATGTACATGCATGCAAAAGGTTTATCTGTCATAAAATAAAGCAGAACAAACTATAAGCACAAATGTCTTAAACTTCCCATGGGTGATGCTCTGACCCAGCGATGTTACCACCCGAAATAATCACACAAACTACTCAGTAAAACCCGTTTGTGGGTCTTAATGGTCAATTTATTAATCCATTACTTTATTTAATTGTTTGATCTTTAAATTTAAGATCAATTCTAAACTGACAAGCATTAATTCTAACCATAAAACTACTTATACACGTGGATAGGATTTCCGTTTCCTGCACGCGGATGAAATTTCCATTTCCTACACGAGGATGGAATTTACGTTTCCTACACCTGGATGGAATTTACGTTTCCTACATGTGGATGGGATTTATGTTTCATATCTGCGGGTGGGATTTCCGATTATGGAACCTGCTTTAAGTCTTCCGCACAGAACTCAGTTCGTGCGGAATACTGTATCGTAACTAAGAGTTTAACCAAGCCCTTACTGTATGATTAGCATGCCAATACCCTCCCACCATGCGACAATACGCTGCTATTCAGGCAGCGTAAAATAAAAATCTCTGTCCTGTAATAGATGGGAATAGGTGCACTCCCGCTCTATAGAATCTACCCCTTAAACTTTAAATATGTGTACCATGTGTAGGGCTGTAAAAAATGTAACTGTTTTAAAGAATTTTCAGCAACCATCCACCAGCTTCAGTTACAGAGCCACGACCGCCTGCTACACTATATTTAGTCATGTGCGCGGCTCTGTACATGCTGCCAGTAAGTAGTTGCGGCATTGATTGGCCGGAGCCACGGATAGTGGTTCTGGCTAACCTCCTCCGCTATTACCCCTCTGGCAGCATCTACAGAGCAGCAGCATGCTACTGATTGGGAGGCTGGTGAGGGACAAGGGTGCTGGGGCCTGGGGTGTAGGCTTTGATCCAAACCCCCTAGGGGCGTGTCTACTCACCCCACTCCCCTGAGCTGGTGTTCTGTGCTCTCTCCTGTTCTGCACATGTGCAGAGGGGTTTCCGGCTGCGCCTCCACTGAACAAGACGAAAGGGCAGCTCTGGACCAGTACCACAGTTTATCTGTTTCTACGCGTGATCTCAGAATGATTATTTTTCAAGAATCCAACAACCTGGGTTTGGTGGTGGTATGAAAGGTATCAGGGTCCTGGTCCCAGATCTAAAGACCTGGGCCTCAGATACGGGAAAATAGAAGGTAAGGTGGTAGTGTGAAACCCATGTCTCTCCTAACAAACCTGATTGGAGGGATTTGTTTACTATTGTGCTATATTACTATAACAGTAGTAAACTAATCTCTCTTCCAGAGCCACACACAGCCTTTCACGGGTCAGGGCAGACCCAGAATTTCCTGGGTCTACCCTCTAGTGTTTTAAGGGTCCCACACGGCTTTTTTTTTTCCTTCACCCAAAATCCATGGCAATAACCTGAGTTAAAGAACCCGAGTTATTGCCGTTGTAGTGATCTGATATAAATGGCACTTTGTTTATTTAATAAACATCATCAGGAAGTCTGCTTCAGCTTAAACCGTAAAACTAACAAATCCCAGTGTATCTATTTTCAGGCATCTGTTCAAGAGCAATAAGGGGAAATATTTTTGGAAAGCGTTGCTTACTATATTGTCATCCACTTTTACACCAGCTAAATAGACCTTTGTTCTGAATTCTGTAATGCATTAAATTCGGATACGTTCTTCGTTGTATTACATTCTTTGCATGTTTTGAAAGACAACAGCTCATTTTTATAGGGGCGTCAGTAGTGGCTGGATACAGGGGCATTTTACCTCCAGGGTTCGTTACATTTTGGGGTATCTTGCTTGGGTAGGCTCAGCAGGTCACATGCATTCTTGTAGTTTTAATCAGTCGCTGGGGGGGTTCATGCCCCTTCTTCTTGGTTAAATTTGCCAGCCAATCATAACATAGCATGGGGTTTAGGGATATGATTTTACCTTGGATTGTGGCCTCTTTTTTAAAGCTTCACTCAAGGAGAACCCGGAGGGAAGCCATAGACTTCAACAAGGGGCTTAAGGACGTGATTCATTCAAATTGTGTCGTTAAGCCCCGCTCCCTGTCAGTCACTTCTGTAATCTCTAGTGTTCTAGGGGTAGGCGGGTCTTGATGACATCATCAAGTTCCATCCATCCCTACTCTAGGGATTACAATAGCTATTGATAGTTGGTTAGGACTTGTGGGAGATTTGCCAGCTCTCCCAGGGTACCGAGAGAACTGCTCAAATTTCGTGACTCACCTGGATATTCTGGGAGAGTCGATAACCCTGCTCATAGGTGATGAAGATCCAGATTGAATAGGAGATTTGCTGACTTCTTCATCTTTATTGAAAAGGTAAAAGTAGGTGACACTGCAGCTGATTAACAAGAGACCAAAGTGTATTTTACATTCCTGTCTCCATTATTAAGTCATGACGTCTTAAATAACTGTCTGTCTTTGCTCACAGCTTGGCCTCCGTGAAAATGTCTTTATCTATAGGCCTCAATGCAGGGAAATAATTTCTAAATTATGTCATCGTACTGCAATGACTTATTAACTGAATCAGCATCAGGGAGATTGCCAACACTTCAGGGAGTCAGGGAGATCACCCACTCTTCAGTGAGTTTACCTGATATTTATATAACGTCCAACATTTTATACTTCAAAATAGGTACACCTGGGCTGCATGGCTGTAAAGGGGACGTGGTTTTCCTGTGAAGAGGTTGTGGCTTTAATCTGCTCTCATTTGCATATATGATAAGGTGTAAAATCTCATTTTACACCTTATCATATGAGGTAAGAACTCACAGGAGAGTGTCCTGTCACTATAGTATCACAGGAGAGTGTCCTGTCACTATAGTATCACAGGAGAGGGTCCTGTCACTATAGTGTCACAGGAGAGGGTCCTGTCACTATAGTATCACAGGAGAGGGTCCTAGAGGGTCCTGTCACTATAGTGTCACAGGAGAGGGTCCTGTCACTATAGTGTCACAGGAGAGGGTCCTGTCACTATAGTGTCACAGGAGAGGGTCCTGTCACTATAGTGTCACAGGAGAGGGTCCTGTCACTATAGTGTCACAGGAGAGGGTCCTGTCACTATAGTGTCACAGGAGAGGGTCCTGTCACTATAGTGTCACAGGAGAGGGTCCTGTCACTATAGTGTCACAGGAGAGGGTCCTGTCACTATAGTGTCACAGGAGAGGGTCCTGTCACTATAGTGTCACAGGAGAGGGTCCTGTCACTATAGTGTCACAGGAGAGGGTCCTGTCACTATAGTGTCACAGGAGAGGGTCCTGTCACTATAGTGTCACAGGAGAGGGTCCTGTCACTATAGTGTCACAGGAGAGGGTCCTGTCACTATAGTGTCACAGGAGAGGGTCCTGTCACTATAGTGTCACAGGAGAGGGTCCTGTCACTATAGTGTCACAGGAGAGGGTCCTGTCACTATAGTGTCACAGGAGAGGGTCCTGTCACTATAGTGTCACAGGAGAGGGTCCTGTCACTATAGTGTCACAGGAGAGGGTCCTGTCACTATAGTGTCACAGGAGAGGGTCCTGTCACTATAGTGTCACAGGAGAGGGTCCTGTCACTATAGTGTCACAGGAGAGGGTCCTGTCACTATAGTGTCACAGGAGAGGGTCCTGTCACTATAGTGTCACAGGAGAGGGTCCTGTCACTATAGTGTCACAGGAGAGGGTCCTGTCACTATAGTGTCACAGGAGAGGGTCCTGTCACTATAGTGTCACAGGAGAGGGTCCTGTCACTATAGTGTCACAGGAGAGGGTCCTGTCACTATAGTGTCACAGGAGAGGGTCCTGTCACTATAGTGTCACAGGAGAGGGTCCTGTCACTATAGTGTCACAGGAGAGGGTCCTGTCACTATAGTGTCACAGGAGAGGGTCCTGTCACTATAGTGTCACAGGAGAGGGTCCTGTCACTATAGTGTCACAGGAGAGGGTCCTGTCACTATAGTGTCACAGGAGAGGGTCCTGTCACTATAGTGTCACAGGAGAGGGTCCTGTCACTATAGTGTCACAGGAGAGGGTCCTGTCACTATAGTGTCACAGGAGAGGGTCCTGTCACTATAGTGTCACAGGAGAGGGTCCTGTCACTATAGTGTCACAGGAGAGGGTCCTGTCACTATAGTGTCACAGGAGAGGGTCCTGTCACTATAGTGTCACAGGAGAGGGTCCTGTCACTATAGTGTCACAGGAGAGGGTCCTGTCACTATAGTGTCACAGGAGAGGGTCCTGTCACTATAGTGTCACAGGAGAGGGTCCTGTCACTATAGTGTCACAGGAGAGGGTCCTGTCACTATAGTGTCACAGGAGAGGGTCCTGTCACTATAGTGTCACAGGAGAGGGTCCTGTCACTATAGTGTCACAGGAGAGGGTCCTGTCACTATAGTGTCACAGGAGAGGGTCCTGTCACTATAGTGTCACAGGAGAGGGTCCTGTCACTATAGTGTCACAGGAGAGGGTCCTGTCACTATAGTGTCACAGGAGAGGGTCCTGTCACTATAGTGTCACAGGAGAGGGTCCTGTCACTATAGTGTCACAGGAGAGGGTCCTGTCACTATAGTGTCACAGGAGAGGGTCCTGTCACTATAGTGTCACAGGAGAGGGTCCTGTCACTATAGTGTCACAGGAGAGGGTCCTGTCACTATAGTGTCACAGGAGAGGGTCCTGTCATTATAGTGTCACAGGAGAGGGTCCTGTCATTATAGTGTCACAGGAGAGGGTCCTGTCACTATAGTGTCACAGGGGAGGGTCCTGTCACTGTAGCAGAACTGTAGGAGTCTGTCCCCGCTGCTCTGCTATAGTGATCAGATGCTGCAGGACTGGAAGGTGACTATAGGGGGGAGGGAACTGCAGGGTCAGAATCCGGTACAGGAGCCCTTTTAGCCGCTACAGACCATTAAAAATAGGTACTGTCCCTGCTAAATAGGTACAGTTGGAGGGTATGTATTTAGTAAGAGTTGCCAACTATAATATCATATTTGTAGGAAAGAAGCTAAAAATTTGCTGGTGAATTCTTCAAAATGCGGATTTGTGGCTTTAAACTACAGAATTGTTACAGACACAGAACCGTGTTCATTAAAGCCGCAGACAGGCTCCAGCGCTCCCCAGTAACAGGCGTATAACCTCTATTACACGGTGTAAAGCTATAAGAACAATTATACAGAAAACAATACACGAATCTTCACATTCTTCACTTTGTTTGAAGTATAATAGGACACTGTGCCTCGTCCACGCCGCAGCGTTGTGTCTCTGTAGACCGTGACTGCTTTGTATCATTCTCTATACAAAACTTGGACTTTTGTGTATTTTACAGACTTGTGTTTAAATGACACGTTTGATGGCTGTGGTGGAGCTGCCTCAGTTTGTTTATTATGGGAATGTAAAAAAAATTCCTTTATGGTTCTGGTGATCTTTACCTTTTAACCCCTTTCTTTTTCTATGTAAGTTCAGCTAAAACTTTCTACCAGCGGCGTGGAACCGGAACGTGAGCGCGTGACACAGTGAAGGCAACTAAAGACTCTGCTGTTGTCTGTTAGCTTGTTGATTTTGGGGATATTGGGTTGAGCAACTGCAAACCTGGGGATGCAGACGAGAGCAGGAGATGGAATGGGCAGGGCCAGAACACATTCTAGCCAATCAGAGCATTGGAATGTCAGCTGCTACTTGATTTGAATTAAGGCAGCATGGTGGATCAGGGAGGTCATGAGTTTGATTCCCAGGCTAGGCCTGTTCTGTGTGGAGTTTATATGCCAGGCTAGGCCTGATCTGAGAGGATTTTATATGCTCTCCCCGTGTCGGCATGGGTTTCCTCTGGGAGCTCCAGTCTCCTCCCACATGCAAATTGACTGCTGAATAAATTAACCCTAATGTGTGTGTATGGTGTATGTATGTGTTAGGGACCTTAGTATGTAGCTCCAATGGGGACTGATTGGAGTGGGGACATCAGGGACTGATGTGAATGTGAAATATTCTCTGTAAAGCGCTGCATAATCTGATAGCGCCATATAAAAACCTGTTACATAAATTATACCATTTCCAGATTTAAGTGAAATGGCATTTCCAACAATATCCATAAGAGGGAGCCGGTGATCACTAGTGGGCGGGACTTCTTATTTCAAGAGTAGAGTAGAGGTGTGTCCTCTCTATGCGTCCCATCCAGACTTCAACATTGCCTACACATTCACATTTGCAGGAGTCAGAAAAGTTAAGGTATAACATGGATATCGGAAGTTCAGCCTTACGAGAGGATTCGTTCTGTGGATACAGTGGACCCGTGAATGCAAAGTCCCACAGAGATCCGATACCTCAAGACTGTCCCTATGCTGAGGGGTCTGTTCCAATTCCTGGCAAAAGGGGTGGAAGTTATAGGAATATGGGTTGAGTTTTGACTAAATTGGTCCATTTGTGGGCGGAAGTGGGTGGGGCTTGGGTGGAGTGGGATTATGTCCCACTCAGAATTTCATTCTGAGTGGGATTCCATATAGGCGGGGATAGCCATTTAAATGAATGCTCCAGGGCGGGGGACATCTGCGTCCGTATGGCGGCAGACCTAGCTGAAAAAGTTAAGGTAGGAATCTGGACACGTAAATGTCCCGATTTCCTACCGACAGCGGGAGTGCAGGGAGCGTACTCTCCCCACTACGGCTGCGTAACTACGTACCCCCGCGCGCACATAAAGCGTGCGGGGGTCTTGATCTTCCTCAATGACTGTAAAATTATAAATCGCTACGTAATCTGATGGCGAGAAATATAAAAACCTGTTCAGAAATAAATAAAAATAAAATATTCAACGTTGGGAATATTTCATTCCATCTCTTGGCGCGCTATGTACACAAAAACAATGGTGAGACTCGCAAAAACCCTTTGGGTTAGATTTACTCAGCTGCGGGAAAGTAAAAGTGGAGATATTGCCCATAGGAACATGAATTTGATGGGTTGCTATGGGCAACGTCACTTTTCCACTCCCGCAGCTTAGTAAATCTGGCCCCTTAAGTTTTACGTGCTCAGCAGCTATAATAATAGAATCAGGGCAACTCTGTGCTAAATGAAACATTGCCCGTGCATTAGATTGCTGCGTGATAATACATTCTGTATTATACATTACATATATTACTATACACTCCATATATTATTATACATTCACTTATATTACCTAAAACTTTACTACAACCCAGCAAGTTAATAAATAAAGAAAAGTGAGTGAGTGAGGGAGGGAGAATGTTTTAGTGTAATGTTTCTCAGCTGACGTGAGCTTGTTTGTTGTATAACATTCCTGTATTATCAGGGGGTGTCAAGGGAAAAGTGCAGAACAAAGAACAAAGGGCTTCTACTACAGTGAGTACGGTAGAGAAATTAAAGGGGGGATCACTCTCTCACACATGAGATCATGTGATAAGCCTGGAAGTCGGGACTGTCGTCATCGTTCGCTGGGGCAAGGCAGGGGCTGCCGAATGCCTGAATGCACAGAGCATCTTGCAGGGAGGATTATGCCATTTGCACCCTCTGGATGAACACTAGGTCAAGAGAGGAGAAACTTGCACCGGCAGCGGAGTCATGATCAGCAGCAGATCGCACAGCAGAAGCAGCCTCTCCTCCCTGTCCAAGTGAGTTATTACCTTCCAGCAAACTATCAGCTCTGTAGTACAAGAGTTCCAAAAGGCATCTGTTATTCTTTCACTCTGAGCATTCAAATCATTTTCATCAATGCAAAATTAAAATAAGACCTTCACCACCTTGATTCTGTCTCCCCAGCAGCATACTTTCTAGAATCAGGCAGGTAAATTGTGGTTTTCCAGCTGTCTTGGACTCATGGGACTTGTAGTTCTACTGCAGCCTTGTAGGAGCTGTTTAGTCCTCTGGTTTTAAGTCTTGTGTAGGCTTGATGAAACTTGTAGTTCTACCACAGATTTGTGAGTGGGTCACCGGCACTTTGGGTTAAACATAATCCTTGTACAGATGTTATGGTACTTGTAGTTCTATAACACTTCGGTGGGTGGATTACTGGCCCCTTGGGTTAAACACCAGCCATGTACAGGCATTATTGGACTTGTAGTTCCACAAAAGCCTTGTGTTTCGGCTTAATGTTGCATACCTATCTCCAGCAAATAACTTCAGTAATTTGTGTTAGATTAATTAGACGACGTAAACAGAATTACCACCAGTTTTAAGTTGTGTAATATTATGGGTTGTCTCATAGATCTTATTATTGTTGTGGGACATATCCACTATAAAATAAATAAAAGGCCAAATGTATTTTTATTATTGCAATTGTGTTTTGTTACTGCAATTAACCTCTTTTAATATTTTAAAGTTGTTGTCCTTACTGAGCTGTAATTGCATTTAAACTATATATATGTTTGTGTGTGTATATATATATATA
>WWET01002468.1:142395-156260 GCA_011038615.1 Limnodynastes dumerilii
TAAAGTAAAAAAAACAAAACACAAAAACAAACATTATAGAGCTTTTATGGCCTCAAATTTACATGAATAAAAATTTGAAATTACTGCCAATTTTCTAAGTAGCGCTACCAACTAAGCAATAATTTGGGGGCAAGTAGTCTATATTAAAGAATAATGTTGAACATTATGACAGACCAATATGGTACAGCCTGGAATGGGGGAGGGGGATTGGCAATGGGTGACGGACATCCAGGCCATTCAGACTCTGCCTAATCCCTACCTACTCTTATTATTGTGTAATTTATGTCCCGCCAGACATCAATTCTCCATTTAATCATTTGAACCACCCACCATCCTCATGCAGTTTAGCTATGAAAGGTAAGAAAGGAGCAGCAGGGAACGAATTTATCCCCTTTTGTATCTGCTATGGGTCCCATTAATGCAAACCTGACCCCCAGTGGCGGCAGACGGAGTTTAAAGGGGCCTTGGTAAAAAAAAATCTGCAAGAGACCCCTTGTGGGTGAGGTCAACTATAGGCGGGGCTAATACAGAGGGGAGCAGGATTAGCAATGATTTAAGAACCTTAATAAGAGTAGTGCAAATAGAATGTGGGTGGGGTTATGTATAGCCAATAGCATACGAGAAAATGTGTTATGCAATTAGTGACTGCAAAGAGACTGTTGGGTAGCCTTGAATGGACAGCCGCTCACTGGGAAAATTCCCTGTAAGTCCTATGGCCAGTCATCTCCTTTTCACTCCTTGTGGGAGTGTTTGTCCCTGCTGCTGCTATTTGATTGGCTAAATGTAGACTGCTTGGTGATCTCAGCCAATCAGTGACACCAACCAGCAGCAGTAACACTACTTCTTTGCCTGATACTTATATGAGATGGAGGTATGATTTTTGGGGTATATTTAGTAAAGAGAAGAGGAGGGGTTCTTTCACATAGCAAGGGATTGTTTTCCATAGCAAGGTAGCAGGTTCTAGCTATTATTTATATAGCAATTTCTAGAAAATAATAGCTAGTATTTGGTTGCTAAGGCAATATTCCATTTTTTTTTTAGAAACTTACGGAAAGATTATAAATTACAGAGGTCTTAACGAGGTCTTAATGAGGCTGGCGAATATAATAGGGCCTGCACTGCAAATTTAAAGTCATTGTTTTTCCATTGGTTAAGCTGGCCATTCAGTAGAGCAATTATTGGCTTGATTTTGCAATTATTGTATGATCAGGTGAATTATCATACAATTTCGCTGATCATCCAATAATCGTCCAAGAACACCTTTTAAAGATCTTTGGACTTGTCTGATTTAATTTCGGTCAACGAAGACGATAAAATGTCAAATCATCCAGCGTATGGGCATTTCACGATAATCGTGAAATCTTCACCAATGAAATGCTAATCCCATATGACCCATGACACATCCCGTTTCCATCTGCTTCCTGTCCTTCATGGAAGTAGATTGTGTCAAAAGTTGTCACATAAACACTGGGATGTGTATTGAAAATTAATAAATTGGCAATGATACAATAGACAGAGTGAGCATTCTACAGCTGATAGCTACACTTATCAATCTCTGTACGAATAAATAGAGGGAGCTTCAATAGGAAGTTTATTATGACAAGTTCCTGCAGACTCGGGAGAGCTCGTTTTGCAAATTTTTAATGAACCATCGTACGATAAAAAACATTTACCGGCAGGTGTATGATTTTTGGGAGATGAAAAATCTGAGGTTTTTCACATTTTATGACAATTATCGGCTTAAATTAATGTAGTGTATGGCGCCGATATTGTTTTGGAGTCTAGAGGACTGTAGACAAAAGGAATTCATGCGATTTCCGATAATCGCTCTTGTGTATGGCCAGCTTTAGTGGCAGGCTGATATTTTGTACCCTGTGACACTGTGATCTGTAGACTGTAAGGGGCAATGTTGATGTTATTTATTAACAAGATGCACTTGTGAAAATGCATAAAGCCGCCAATTCAAAATAAAACTTTATTCGATCTTTAACAGGTTACACATTGAGCGATCCCTGATATCTGATCTTATCTGATCTGATCTGCCACACTTGTCAAATACAATTTTATCTATCACAATTCCACCTACATTTTCATGGCTCATATGAGCCTGTATTTTTGGGAGCTATTTTTCTTCCAGCCCTGCTCCCTCGGGATTGTGGTTGACATTGGAATGCATTCAAAGTTCACCAGATAAGACTCTGGAATTCAGAGGAAAATGCTCAGTGCACCTAATCCATTAATTAAATAAGAGGCTCAGACGGAGTGCATTGGGATCATTTTCATTTTATGCTTTTAAAAGGAGTAACACACCATGGCTTTACATTACAATACGTTAAACTGCATTCACGTATCTAGTATTACTGAGAGAGAGTTTTCCGGTTTAACTTTTGCCTGTTTTATACGACTGTGTCTTTTTGCGTTTGCTCATTTTCTTTAGTATTTTATTTAACCATGAACATAATAGTTTTTTTTAGTTTTTTTTTGCCCGATCCTACAATATTTGTGGATCAGGTCAAAAATCGCTCTAGTTAGTGGCCAGGATCAATTTTTAAAACATTCATTAAACGCTCCAAAAACGCTCTGCTCAATTATTGGATTTTTTAGCTTGCGTCTGATAATTTAAGGGAGCCAATCAGTTTACTGAATGGCTCCCTATTCTTTTAGTGCCTCCCTCCCTCCACAGTGCAGCAGATCTATGTATTATGCTGCTCTGACAGCTTTGAAGTGTGCCTTCAAAGCTGTCAGAGCAGCTCTGTACATAGATATGCAGCATTGGCTATTGCAGGGAGTAGTAGAGACAGGGATCAGCCGAAGCCATGCTTTGTGAAGCTCAGCTTTGGCTGATCCCTTAACTAACTCATTGTTAGTTAAGGCTCTTAACTACTCTTAAGTACAATAAGGTACCTAAAAACCGGGGCGGTTCAGGGACAGGACGCATGAGATCTGTCTGCGCCTAACTTATTCTTAGGTATGAATACGGGCCTTAGATCAGAAAGTCTTCTACGCACGCAATCACTAAATGCGTCTGTTGTCCGCATGCAAACAGCGGGAAACGGCCACATTTGAAAGGTCTGGATCAGGCCCTTTGTGCTCGAACTAAATGAACGATATAATTTTAGAGCGAGATACATTACTTCATGAGGTATTTGCAAAGACCATAATACCCGAATCCGCCCTTTTATGAACGATTTATAGACTTCTAAAATCATTTTAATCCCTTGTATTATTTATCGCAAAACATAACCCCATAAAACATGTGCAAACCATAACAAGCCAAACTGTCAACTTGATTTAGTTGAGAAGAAACTCTGTTACAAAACTATTTTATTGCAAGAAAAAAAAAAAAAGGTTCTTAATTCGGCGGCGGGAGGAGGAAAGGGGGGGGGGGTGTCAGGGACAATGGCGTTTTGTTGTACGTGTTTATTTTTACAGCTTGTATCCTTGCTGAGGTTTCAGGAATGGTGTATGCTGGGAACGGATCCCTTTCAGGTGAAAGCAGACGATTTTCTAAGAGCTTGCGAATAATTTACAGCAGATCTAATGTCAAATGGATGGAAGTCAGGAAATGACTCGGGGTCATCAAAATGAAATAGTGTGTAAAGGAACAGATTGTGCAAGTGAATGCTGCAGGAAAGGCTTACCTTGCTATATCGCCATGTGTGACTCCTATGTCTATCCGTACGCTCCTTGATGCTGACCGCAAAGACTGTTACTCCAAAATATGCTGACGCACAAAACTTTTCCTGCCTTTTATAGTCCCTTTAAAGTCTTGTCTTTCTTGAGGACATTCCTTGCATCTGTTGCAGCGTTTTTTTTAGTTTTCTCTTGAAATATTGAGTTTTGAGCCTTATTTACTGCTTTAAGTTAACATGGAATTAGTTAAGGGGACATCAGATATGGCGTTATTTTAATTGTCACTTTTATACATGTGAATGGTGTTTATTATATTGCTATAAGCAGGGTTGTCGACTTTTTAAAGCAAGAGAACCCGGAGGGAAGCCATAGATTTCAGCAAGGGGGCGGGGCTTAATGTTGTGATTTTAAGCCCAGTGGCTCACTCCTGTAATCTCTACTGTTCCAGGGGTGGGTGGGGCTTCATGACATCATCAAGTCCCGCCCATCCCTAGTAATACTAGAGATTACAAGAGATGTTGGTAGCTGGTTGGGACTTGTGGGCTTTCCCAGGATACCGGGAGACCTGCCCAAATTTCGGGAGTCTCCTGAATATTCCAGGAGAGTCGGCAACCCTGGCTATAAGGGCTGGTGTGTGCATGCGCAGATGTTACAGTTGGGCTTACACAGTGTAACGTACGGGGGGCTGGAGTCACCCTAAGATTTGTAGGTGAATCTGTCTTATTATCCCCTGCTGCAACGTTATGACCATCCACAATAGCGACCCTACTGTAGGGAGAGGAAGGAGAATTGTATTACACTAGGTAAAAGAAGCTTACACGGTACACTTCTGTAAGGAAATCATGAAGTTGTTTGATGATGGTCGCTTAACTTGGAGAGTTTAAAAGATGCGATCCAGCGATGTCATATATTCTGCAGTGATCAGACATGATCGTTAGAGCATTCACACTTACACTATATCTTTCCAAACACTTGTTTTGGAACGATAATCTTGCAAAAAAAAATGCCAATGTGTACCCAGCATAAGACCAAGGTTTAGGTGACTTTAGTGCTATCGGGCTTAATTCAGATTTAAGAAGGAGATTGAAATTAAGGACCTGATTCACACTTAAGAATCTTCTTAAAATAAGAAAGTCACACCAGCTAAACCATGTTGATTGCAGTGGAGTCATATTTAATCTGTTGCAAACAGTACTAGTGTTGAGAGGTGATATTTCCCAGCCCAAGTCTAAATAACAGAGTGATAGTAAAGCTGGTCAGTATCTGTGTGCAGTAAGCAATTCAAAGATATATCCCTGCATGCAAAGAATACAATTAAATTAATTCCCCCCTGCAATCAACATGGTTTTGCCCAGGAGTGACTTTAAGTTCTTATTTTAAGAAGATTCTTAAGTGTGAATCAGGTCCGTGGTTACAAAACACAAACAACTCAATGAACAATTTAATTGAATGATTGAATGGAATTGTAAGTCTCGTGTTTTTAACTCGGGGGTCCTTCTAAAGTTACTACAGGGGAGCTGTTGGCGCTCTGCTGGTGTATGACATCACCAAGCACCAGTCATATGATAGCGTGGACCGGTGGTTGAAGGAATTGTATGACCACGCAGACGCTAGTATTGTCGTTATGTTGATTGGAAACAAGAGCGACCTTAATGATGAAGCTCGCGAGGTCCCCACCGAGGAAGCCAAGATGTATGCAGGTAAACACTAGGGGGCGCTAAAATGTGGGGCCAAGGGTCACTAGATTTTTTGATAGTGGCCGTAGATGATCATTAGGGGCCAATCTGGAAGTGTCTCTTGATTGTTTTGTTTATATCAATGTGATTTTGCACTGTATGCTCAGAAATGATGTACACGCAACTGCGGGAAATCCAATCCCAAACACAAATAGTGTTGAACAAAGCCAGGCATTCCCCCCCCCCCCCCCCCCCCACAAAATGACGCTGGAGTGACCTGAGGTCACATCAGCGTCATTCAACACAGAGGGCCTAATTCAGAATTAAGAAGGTGCTTAAAATAAGAGAGGAAAGTCACTCCTGGACTAAACCATGTTGATTGCAGGACAGTCATATTTCATCTGTTGTAAACAGTATTAGAGTTGTGAGGTGATGTTTCCTATCCCAAGTCTAAATAACAGTGTGATAGTAAAGCTGGTCAGTATCTGTGTGCAGTTAGCAATTCATAGGATACAAAGAATACAATTAACTGCACTCCCCTTGAAATCAACATGGTTTACCCCAGGAGTAACTTTCCTCTCTTAATTTTAGTCTCTGCATCAGGTCCATTTTCACACTTAAGAATGCTTTAGGTTCTTAATTATACATAAAAAGTAGCAAGGCGACACCCCTGACACGTCGCTGGTTTTCAGCTTCTTAACCGACTTATGAATGCCATAGGGTTATCTTATCTTTAGGTTCTTAGTTGTGTGCGTAGGGCTGCTAATTAACAAAGGTTTTGCCTAACCGTGCCCAGATTTCTTCATTTAAATGCCTCCCTCCACCCAATCTTCTTATCTTTGGTCTTAATTTTTCCAGACACGCCCCTTCATTCTTAAGTCGTTACTAACCTTGAGGAAATTGGTTCGTAATAGTGATTCAGAGCCGTCCCATTCTTAAGTCCTATATAAGTTGTGCATATTAAGTTACTATGCCTGCAATGTATATCCCTTCTTAAATATATGCATCTAAAAAGCCGTATTTTCTTAACTGTGAATCAGGTCTGAAATAATCTGCTGCTGTTAACATTTTAATGCATGTCTGTTTGAACAATTTTGAAGACTAACTTCAATTAGTGTTTCTTCCTTTGTCCAAATTAACTGCAGATGAGATGTTGGACCTATTTGTCTAGTAACAGGCAAGAACATCGATTAAATTAATTGTATTTTCAGAATCGAATGGATTGTTTACTTGTTGGAACTGAGAACCATTGTGACTCGCCAACAAAATTTTGCAATAGGGTCTAGTTATTTTTTTTATTCACATCTATGAAAACAAATCCCAGGTTTATGATTAATCAGGATTTAAATGTTAAATCATTTTCAGAGAGTACAAGTAACAGGTTTCCAGGGAAATTATAAATAAATGATAAATAATGTTTAGTTGATTGCATTTTCATTTCATTTAAGTTGGCTCAGTAACTTTTGACAGATGTTCCCAATAACAACCAATCAGATTCTACCTCTCGTTTTTTAAAAATGCACCAATCACGGCCTCAAGTCCCGCCTCCTGACTATCTATGCTGTGATCCATAGTGTTACTAAGGATGGGTGGGGCTTGATGACATCATTTGGGTGGCTAAGACACGGCCCATTCTTAGTTTAACTATGGATCGCAGCTTTGATAGACAGGGGGCGAGATTTCAGAGAGTTATTTGCTTTAAATTACGTCATCAAGCACCATACTGCCATATATTTCTTTCCTTGAAGATCTCTAGCCACTAGTTAGAATCTGATTGGTTGCATGGTGAGAGGGGGAGGGCATTTGAATCATACATGAGTGTAATGGCTTGACTTAGCTCTTGCGTACGATTCTCATTTATGCACTGGCCCCGTTTTCCTTGGTTTCCAATTTTCAAGAGCAATGATTCCCGATGTGTACCGTTACGATCCAGCAGGGAATCATTTCGGTGTGGACGGTACAGAGACCAGGGGCCAGATATACTAAGCTGCGGGTTTGGAAAAGTGGAGATGTTGCCCATAGCAACCAATCAGATTCTAGCTCTCACTTTCCTATAACATACTAGAGAATGTTAGCTAGAATCTGGTTGCTATGGGCAACATCTCCACTTTTCCAACACCGCAGCTTAGTAAATCTGGCCCCAGGTGCACAATTGAGACCTATTACAGTAACAACGTCAGATCATAACCAAAATTCCCAGCTTAAGCTTGAGTTCCAGCTTAAGCCAGCATTGGCACTCTCTATACCTTTACCACCCCTTTTAAAGTCATGTAGATCTAGGAGAACATTTCATCATCACACAGACTTGCACATATTTGTCTGCTTTCTGCACATGTGCAATGCTAAAAACACTAAAATGTCCCAAAACAAAGATACATGCGCAGATTTCAATATAGAGCCATGAGTCCTTCCATCAATGGCCTCTCCCAACCACAAGCTAAGGAGAGGAAAGGTTGCCACATGGGGCAAAGCATTGACTAAAAGAGCTGCCATGTGCAATGGCGTTTCCTGGAGGCCGCTCTCTTCTATTCCGGAATAATAAATACGATGTTTACTTTGCATGAGCTCATACCAGACTCTGGGCTTGATTTCTGAGAGTGAGATAATATTTTATCATGACCATTTTCTCTATTTTTTTTGTATTATTTTTAATTTTACTACATTTCCGTCCATACAATTGGTTATAGACACAGTGCTTGTAAAGAGATTTTTTTTTCATTGACCTAATAAGGAAATAAAGTGTGCTCTTTTGGTGATGTAAGAACCAGCCGGGGACTGTTCCGTCGGTTGATGATTGAGAAGGATAAGGTGCGGCTTGGCACTTGCTACCATGGTCTGGTAAACCATTGTCATCATTTTGAGTGGTTTATAGGACATATAAAACAGAGCTTTTGGAAAGTTCTTTTTGCGATTGTTATTTAACGTCAAGCTATCTGAATGAAAAATGTCCTATAACCTTAGTTGAACCCTGCAATCAGTTGATGTCTCTTGAGGATTCAAGTTGCAGTTAGTGCCCTAACTAGTGTTGGAGCAGAGGTTGTGGCTGCTACGTGGCCCAGAAAAGAGAGGGTCTAAGCTGCCAGCCTCTGACTGATGTCAGCGCATGCGCAGGCAGTGATCGCACTGTGCATGTGCCAGATAGAGGAAGGTGCAAGTCCACATCCTGACTTGTGCCGTACCTCCTTGCTATAGGGCCTGAGTTGGTCTACATTCGATAATGATATTATGAATATTAGGGAGGCCTCAACAATATTATTAAGGCTTCATGAATATTAGTCAGGCCTCGTGAATATCAATCAGGCCTCATGAATATTAGTCAGGCCTCATGAATATATGAATATTAGGGAGGCCTCAACAATTTTAGCCAGGCCTCATGAATATTAGTCAGGCCTCATAAACACTAGTCAGGCCTCATGAATATTAGTCAGGCCTCTTGAATATATGAATATTAGGGAGGCCTCATGAATATTAGCCAGGCCTCATGAATATTAGTCAGGCCTCATGAATATATGAATATTAGGCAGGCCTCATGAATATTAGTGAGGCCTCATAAACACTAGTCAGGCCTCATGAATGTTAGCCAGACCTCCTGAATATTAGCCAGGCCTTGTGAATATTAGTCAGGCCTCATGAATATATAAATATTAAGGAGGCCTCAACAATATTAGTAAGGCCTCATGAATATCAGTCAGGCCTCATGAATATCTGTCAGGCCTCATGAATATCTGTCAGGCCTCGTGAATATCAGTCAGGCCTCATGAATATCAGTCAGGCCTCATGAATATTATCCAGGCCTCATGAATATTAGTCAGGCCTCATGAATATTATCCATGCCTCATAAATATTAGCCATACCTCCTGACATGAGTGATTCATTAACCACTCCTTTATTCATAAGGAATTCTAATCCCAGGATCCTCCCTTAAGTTTACTTACTTGAAATGCCAGAAGATCAGAAGTTTTAATCGATACACCGTACGAGTTTGTGTATGGAAGGTTGGATACAGCGGGTATCATGCATTATAACTCAAGTGATCCTGGTCTTAAACAAGATAAAGGCTTCCTCATCATGCATGGCAGAAATGGTTGGCAATGTAGAATTCAAATCGTTTAATGGTCGTTGCTGGGAAGACCGCTTGCCATCAACCCTGAAAGTAATTAATGTCATTATTATGATCTCTCATACCACACCTTTATACTTACTATAATCCTATAACCCCATAGCTGTCATAATCCCATACAGTTTATTATAACACCAGTTTACTTCCAAGACTCTTGGAGAGATTCCAGAAATATAATTGTTTTACCGCATACACTGTCAAGAGGATATTCCACAAAGAAACTCTGAGGAGGTGATTGAGTTGAAGAAGGAGATTAGAGGAGGGTTACGCTTGGATTAGTTTTATACCTTGTGCCAAATCTGCAGAGCATTGTCCCATAAACACCTTTTCCAACATAAGTTACAAAACACATGGCAATGTCTATGGTCTCCACGTTTACTATTCTTCTGGAACACATTCAAGTATTTGTTGTGCTGATCTGAATATTTTTCAGATTATTTAGGTTTCACTGACTCATAATGGTTACTTAGAGTGATGTTAAAATATTTCATTTTTCGTAGCAGTTGTAGCAACTAACACTTATTTTCTGGAAAATTGAATATTAAGATAATTAGGTTTTATTTTGTCCGCAGTGTTTTTGCTGTTGTCAACGAAACTTTATTGACCCTTGACAAGTAATGGCAATTACATAGTTGATTAAGAACATGCCCAAGATAACTTTCAATATTTCAGCATTCATTTTTAATGCAGAATATTCTGCCGGGAAATGTTATCTTTTGTTTTGGGGTACAGTCAGTTTGAATAACAAGCTGGTTACAGGTTTATGTCTAAGGAGTTTGTAGATTATATGATGATTGAAAGCAGTAAATTTACTTTGTTTACGTTGTGGTGAAAATCTATGTTCTGCTGGATGGGACATAGGACACTACACCCCAACATGACCCGACCACTGGACATGATCATAATACAATTCTATTGCACTCTATACAGACATAGGACACTACACCCCAACATGACTCGACCACTAGACGTGACCATAATACAATTCTATTACACTCTATAGAGACATAGGACACTACTTTTGCCAGCTTCCCTCCGGGAGATCCCGGGGGGAAGCTAGCGATGCATGCAGGGGGTGGGGCTTAATGACGCAATTTATGCAAATTATGTCATTAAACCCCGCCCCTGACAAATACCTATTTTTAGTTGAAATAAGGATCGGGACGGGGCTTGATGGCGCAAATTGCGTCATCAAGTCCCTTCCTGTCCCTAGCAACACTAGTATACTATTGTTGCTAGGCAGGGGGGCAGGACTTGAGGCCATGGTTTCCATGAAACCACGGGCTTCATTCAAGTCACTTGCGGGAGATTTGCAGGCTCTCCTGGGATACCGGGAGAACTGCCCGAATTTCAGGGGTCTCCCGAACATTCTGGGAGAGCCAGCAACCCTGAGTTTGATTCCCGGACTAGGCCTTATCTGTGTGGAGCTTGTATGTTCTCCTGTATCTGTGTGGCTTTTCTCCCATACTCCAAAAACTTATAATGTAGCTCCAATGGGGCAGGGACTGATATGAATGTGAAATATTCTCTGTAAAGTGCTACGTATTCTGATGATGCTATATAAAAACCGAAATTAAATAAATAAGTGTGTAAGTTTGTGTTAATCATGTAATAGAAATTGAAATGAGATAGCACGGTGGTTGTAAATAGGGTAGACGAAGGTTAAGATGTTGGTTACAGAATTTGGTAAGCTTATCTTGAGAGGTGAGTTTTAAAGGTGGCTTGAAAGTTTGGAGAGGAGATTCTTAATACAGGCTTTGATTTATTGAGGACAGACAGCTCATTTTCCTGCCATAAAATATCTGTTGGGGCCTTTCCAAGTTTTAACATTTTTAAACCTTTTATTTTGGTGATACAATTGGCGAACACAGGGATAATTCTATTTCTAAAATATATATATATATACATTTTTTTTTTCTTTTCAGTGCATTGATTTTACATGTGAATGCTTAGTATTTATTACTGTTTTATTCTTAGTTTATGTTGTGTTTTATTGTAGAGTAACCTATCAAAGAAACGATGATGACGAGGAAGAAGCTGCCAAAGAAAGACGCAGGCGAGCTCGCCAGGAGCGACAACAAGTTCAGAAAGACGACGGCGAAGGGCACAAACTTAATTCTTCTAATAGGTACATAAAACCGTGTGTTTTTATACAAAATATTAAATACTGAAAGTGCTGTACTTTATTTTTTATTTTATTTGTTGGAGGGTTTTGGAGAAAAAAAAAAATGAATGACATTATTTGAAGGAGAATTTTCACTTCCAATTGATCAAATTTCCCTTTGTAACAAGTCATGGGAAAACGGTATCCTGAACAGACCGCTGCCTGAGAGGAACAGGAAGCCGAAATATCTCCATTCAGCCGTAAGAATGTAAATAAGGCTGGAAGGTTGAAAGCCCCCATCTGCTTGTACGTCAAACTATATTGACATTAAAGGTCTGTTACATGTAGCAATTCAAGCAAATAGTTTAACTTTTATTTATAATTTCACAAACCCTAACAAGAGAGTGTCATTAACCACAAACATAGGACTAGGTCATAAATCGACCCCAGAAAGGATTCTGGTGGAGCTTGCTTTGAGCGGTGATTGATAATCATTATTGGATAAATAAAATAGAAGTCTCAGTGTAGGGACTCTCTCTGTTTGACGTTAGGACCACCACCTTGAAATGAATAACGAGGTATCATGTATTAATAAATGTGTAAGTAAGAACTCCGTATTCTATTTATAATGCAGGGAGATATTTATTCAGTGTTACCGACTACAGCAATGTGCTGGGATCTATCTCTTCATTTATCTACATTTTTATACTGTTAGGGGAAATATTTAACCAATATAGTCTGCCGGCCGGTACGCTCGCGTAGCTATGATGCGCACATCACAGCTGACGGGATTTACTCACGCAGCATGCGTAATTCCCCTTTCGGCCATAGCCCAGGATTTGGGCCCATGTGTTTAAAATCCAATATTTTTACATTTTTCTTATTTTTTTTTTTGTTTGTTTCTTTTTTTATATACATTTTTTTTTATGTATAGAAAATCTAAATAAATAATGGGTTTGATTAGTTCCAGAATACAGTTAGTATAATGTACATTTAGTTTAAATACATTTTTATAGCATATACCAAATACTCCAAACACCATACTGATGGTTAGTAGCTCTGGTAACTTGTCTACCAATGAATAAGTTATTGCCATACGTTACCACTAGGTGATGCACTGGTCTTATTTGTGTGAAGTTTGTATGTTCTCTCCATTGGGGTAGATCCAGACCTATGCGCTTGATACGTTACATAGCGTAGCGAACCTTCTAAGCACCCCCCTAGGCACTCCCCTTGCATGTATGTACTTTGGTCATTTTACGGCTACCGAACCCTACCTTAACTTTACACAGTGTAAATACTGACGTACGTATAGGCCTCATGTACTTACAAGCATAAGCACGCCCATACTGGACCCCAGACTGGCTCTTACGCTCTGAGTTATGTGGCGTAACATCTGCCGCGCATGCGCAGTAAGTACTAATATGCAATTTTACGTTAGTGGCTAGCATAAAATCGCTAGCGATGAGTCTGTGTAGATTTCTGTTGCCTTTCATGCACCTGTTGGTCGTCCTATGAATTAAATTACATAACCACCATTTTGTGTAATACATTTCCAGGTCTCTAAATACCAGTAAAAGTATATATATTTTTTTTCTTCTACAGCATCACAGTAGAAGAGACCAGATCAACTTCAATAACAAATGCAGATATTTCAGCAGATGATGAAGCTGCGTTGTTGGAGAGGTTGGCGAAACGCGAGGAGAGACGTCAGAAGCGCCTAAAAGAAGCCTTAGAACGTCAGAAGGAGTTTGACCCCACCATTTCCATAACAACTGATGAAACTATATCCATTTCAAAGAGCACCAGAAATGGAGAAGATGAAGACCAGGAAAATGATACCACGGCTAAAGTAAACGATTCCGAGATACACAGAGGACAACGTGAGGTGGAAGAGACTGAAATAGTAGACAAGACCTTTGAGAAGAACGATAGGAAAGAAGAGGAGGAGCACGTAGATACAGATCAGGCGGAGGCTGGGCAGGATGTACAGAATGAGGCACCTGAGGAGCCTCTCGTAGAGGAAAATCAGGTAGAAGTGACTTTCCAAATTAAAAACATAGAGGTATCGAGGTTAAAAGTAGGCGGGGAAGTGCGAATCGAGGCAGTGTTGAGTAGGCAAGAGAATGAAGAGGAGCAGAAGGTGAGGGAAGTAGAACCTAGTGAAGCAGAGGAGAGGGAAAGAATTGAAGAACATGTTAAAAGGGAGTCTGAGGAGAGGGAGAGAATTGAGGCTGAGGAAAGGGAAAGACTTGAGGAAGAAGCCAAACAAGAAGCAGCAGAGAAAAAGGCGGCAGAGGAAAGGGAAAGGCTTGAGAAAGAAGAGAGGGAA
>WWET01002468.1:162933-178056 GCA_011038615.1 Limnodynastes dumerilii
TTTCCCTAGTCAGGGTTTCCTAGTCTTCTGCTGGTCACTCGCACGAATGAACTTCTGTACCTAGGACCCTTACCATCATGCATACACGCTGAACACATGGCAATGCATCCAGCCCCGTGGTTCCCTGTCACCGGAAGCCAAGATCACGAGAATCCAGATCAATGCCGCAAACCTTAAACTCACGCATGCGCAGTACCGAAATGCAGACGCAAAGTGTAGGAAACGCTCACATTTCATCATTCCGAATCTATTTATTTTAGGTTTATTGGTAGTTTAAGATGCACGTCACTATTTATCATTCCAGATTCTTTTTTATTTTTAACTCCCTTTTAGTTGGATCTTTATATATTACATTCCAATACTTAGACATTTTATATGCGCTTTTTCATGTCCGACCGCAAGGCTTGATTCCTCCCGCTCATGCCTATGTCCCCTATAGCATCTTTATCCAGAAACCACAGCTGCTGGATGACACTTCATATGTATAAATTGTAAAGTGCTTGCAGTGAACTCCTCGTCTTTGACTTGACAAAGCTTGGGAAAGTGGAATATCTTCAGCTCATATGACTTCCATTAATTTGCTCAAAGGACAGCTCCAATGAATTTCTCAATTCTGTGTATTCCCGTGCCAGAAGCCTTGACTTTTCCATCCAGTTGAAATTTTTTTGCCAGCGGACTTTGGGGCTGGACTTCTGTAGTTTTAAAGAAACTGTGCGTTTAGTGTAAGTCAACCGATGTTAAATAAAATATAGGATATACAGGACAGATACAACACAGATCGGGATTGTGTAAATGATGAGAAGAGTTTTTATATGTATAGAGTGGATCCCTGCTATCAGAAATTTTGGAGCCCGGGACACGGTGCTCTGCTCCTATGTGACTTCACCCATCATGACATCATATAGTGGGTGGAGGACCACAAACTTTGATAAGCAAAGTTCAGATGGTCGATGCACATGAACGTCAGTTGTACCACCCAGGGATCGGTCCATAACACTAGTTGGAATTGGTAATATACTGTACAGTGAGTATCTGTATGTCTATCTACTAGTGTCCTGGGATGGACAGAGAGACTTGGGACTCCCTTGCCCCTCTCAGTCCAGGCCTGGGACACTAGTCTTGGCAGTAACCCCCCAATGGTTTCCTTGTATGTATGGTATACAAGTGTTCTTGAAAGGGTTCATTCAGTTACTTACAATTGGCCTGATCCAGACATTTTACATATGCATATGTACCTAAGTTACGCACTACTAAGGATAATACACTCCCCCTGGCTCTCCCCTTTCATATACATAGCTGACTTACATGTTCAGAACCCTACCTTAACCTTTCCTTGCGTAACTCTGGTTGTACATATTGGCTTGTCATATATAAGTGCCTAACTCAGCCCACAGTGTACAATTTAAATGCCTCCCGCCACTCACAATGGACCTGATTCACACTTAAGAATTCTTATGATTTTAGGTGCGTATATTTAAGAACGGATGCACTGCGCATGCGTAATAACTTTTATACGCTATATGCGATGGACTTCAGTTCACAAATTCCGTGCTTATACACTACGAACTTAAAATCTGTAGATTCGTAGTAACATACACAAAAATGGGCGTTCCATGCATAAGTAACTCGGCAGATCTGAAGATTTGGGTGGAGAGAGGCATTTAAATGACCAAAGGAGGCACGGTTATGCAGTTAAGTTCCTAAGTAGACGCCCATAAGAACCTGAAGTTCCCTTGCTATTGCGTATTTTTAGGAACCTATCGCGTTCTCAAGTGTGAATCAGGTCCAATATGTATATTCAGCTTGCGTAGGGAAGTCACACCCTAACGTATGGAGTTACATACAAGTTATGTACGATCAGAGTTCCAATGAGTAACATCTGCCGCGTGCATGCGGAAATTGGCTGTCGTTATTAAGTCTGGATCAGGACCACAGACTTTTTCAGTTGGTCTTATTTTATCCAGTTTGTAGGACATTGCTGAGTTTTAACGGGAGGAGAGGAATTAGTAGCAGAAAGAGAGAAGAAGTAATGTCACTTTAATGTCACAAAAACTAGTATTTTATTGCTCATACTAGTATTTTTCGTTTTCTTTAACCATTCCCCTTCAGTGTTAGCAGTGAAGAATATTTAAACACAAATTCTAAGTTCAAGCTCATTTAAAATAGCTGCCTTGGTGACTAGTACTAGAACATTAGACAGTTTTAGGGCTCATGCACGTTCTACATTTTTTGGGTGTTTTTGAAATTTGTGTTTACAATATATTGTATTTATGGGGTTATTGTTTTTTTTTTGTTTTTTTTTGAAGTGGCACAAAAGGTCAGGCCAGCGCGGATGAGGCCGATTCCAAGGGGGAAGCAGGGAAAAAGTTGGATGACCTCCGGCGTCGCAAAGGTGACACAGAAACCGGAGACTTTGAGAAGTTAAAACAGAAACAGCAGGAAGCCTCCGTGGAACTGGAGGAGCTGAAGAAGAGGCGCGAGGAAAGGAAGAAATTAATGGAAGAAGAAGAAAAGAGGAAGAAACAGGAAGAGGCGGAGAGAAAAGTCAGAGAAGAGGTGGGACATGGTCAGGCAACCATTTTGTGCGGTCTTGCCGTTCACTAGGATCAAGTAATTCAGAAATATTTGTGAGCAACCAATCATATTTTAGAATTTCTAAGGTCAATGATAGTGATTGGTTGATATAGCATCTCTTTCTCTCACTAACTTATCACCATTGTTATTGTTCTATTTTCTTAGGAAGAGAAGAAGAGGCTTAAGGAGGAAATAGAGAGGAGAAGGGCAGAAGCTGCAGAAAAACGCCAGAAACTTCCAGAAGATGGTTTATCGGAAGACAAGAAACCGTTTAAGACTTTTACCCCCAAAGGTTCTTTTAAGGTAAAGACAAAGTTCTCTCAGCTGGGCAGAATGAGGTGGGCAAAGACAGTTTATTGGACCGTCTGAGACAATCATCCAATCAGCTGCTCCTCCTTACACCTGTCATTCATCTGCTGATAATACATAACATTGCTTGTGGCATCATTCTGTAAACTGGGGATGTTACTGCAAGGTATGATTGTCTAAAAGGAGGGATTTACTGCTTGCAGTTTAATTTGAGCCATAGACACACAAACAATGAGAGGGAGATGTCTTTGTTGCTTTAAGTGCGTCAAAAAACAATGGACCTGATTCATGCTTAAGAGTAAGTTAGGTCCACACCTGACCACAGAAATGACGAGCACTAACCAGGTAGCTGGGACTATGAGGCAGTTAATGATGAGTTAATCAATAAATAAATTAATTAATCAGACATTAATAATTTTGCAAATAAGTGACCCAAAAAATATTAATAAATAAATACAAATATTAAAAATGTATATATAAAAATTATGTATCAATTCTTAGAATTCAGGCTCAAAAATAGCCGAAACCAGAGATTACCCTGTGCAGATCCACACCTAACTCACTCATTATCCGTCTATAGGGCTACTTTATCTTACCGTGCGTAGTTTCCTTCTTAATAATAACAATCCCTCTCTCCGCCTCCCTCCACTCACCGGCTAATCTAAATCCGGCATTACTCCGCCTCTTTCTTACTAAACTTCTCCGTGTTATCTTTGAAGACCACGCGGAGGCAATCTACATACCTAACTGGTGCGTGGATTGCGTAAATGACCTACCACGCATGCGTAATAGATCATTTTGGAAGATTATGCGCTTAAGAAACCAGAGCATGAATCAGGTCCAATGATATCTTCCACATACACCCCAATGTAAAATATTCTGACGTCCCTGTGAACTCTACTACACCTTGAACGGGATCCAGAAGTCCTCAGCGGTCGGAGCGCCATCTGCTGTGGCAACGCAGTTCCGTTAGCAGATCGTCATGCGATCCTAGAGTTTGTAAGTGCAAGAAAAAACTACTCCCATCGCATGTATGGACTTCCGTACCCAAGACCCCACTTTAAATGTTGCACTCTGGTCCCAAGAAAATGGGTCTCCAGAACGCCCTTAAAGGCGTCATTGCGTAACTTCAGTTTTGGGAGAAGAATTGAACAAAGCAGTCAGGTCAGTCCAACTGGACGGTCGCAGATCAGATTGGAAGGGAATTGGATAAGTGTGTACACAGCTTTTAGAGGCCCTAACTAATTTGGGCTGTAAAACGTTATGTCCTACATCTTTTCTCTTAAGTGGAATTTAATTCCACAATTGTATCTGTAGCTTTCATAACAGAACCCAATTTTAACCAAATAGTCGATTTTAGGATAGTTTCACCTTTGTTTTGATTTACTTTTCTCCTTTCAACTCCATTGCAGGTTTCTATCTGATTGCGTTATTATTATAGCAAATATTGTTTCACGTTTTGTATTATTGTCTGGTGGCGACAATGGGGTAGATCCAGACCTAATTGCTTGTTACGTTTCATCACGTAGCGTATTAACGCTACCGTATTTTCTATACACTCCCCTCCCTCGTACGTACTTTTTCCGTGTTACACTCGCCAAACCCTACCTTAAGTTTTCAAAGCGTAAGTACTGACGTACGTAAAGGCTTCACGTATGCAACTGCCTAAGCACATCCATACTGCACGCATTAAATGCCTCATCCCGCCTCTGAAACGTAATAACGGGGTCATATGTTGTCATGCCCCTTCATTCGTAGTTAGGCTGTTGATAGTAGGCTAGTATGTACGTTCAGAGTTAGAGGTCGTAACATCTGCTGTGCGCATGTGCAGTAAATACTAATGTGCGATTTTACGTCAGTGGCTAGCGTAAAATCGCTTGCGTACGTAGTTTAGGATCTGGCCCAATGTTTGCAGAATCATGCTGCCACCTAGTGTTTAAAAGCAGAAGTTTTTAATAGTTATTGCATACAACATTTTGGGAAACTTGTGTGTTATTGCTTACGGTGCCCAGTCTGTGAACTTTAGGGTCCTAGAGAAGCTGTACGTGGAAGCTATGGGGTTCCAGAGGTACAGTTGTGCACAGTTACACCTTTCCCAAAATCAGGGAAACGACAGCCATACATGGCAGAGCCACCTGCTGAGGGAAGGTGAATGGGGCTTCAGAAATCATTAGACTTGCTTAGTTCTCATTTAGCAGGTACTGGATTTCTGATGTCACCCATTTAATGTTGTACAGAGAGAGTGTATGACTCACCCTGTGAATGGAATGGGTGATGTCAGCTCTATTGACTGATCTCTGCAGGAAGTCAGCAGCTGCTAAATGGTAAATAAACACCATTTTACTGATTTAATAATAAGCTACGGTCTAGCTTTCTCACCATGTTGCGAAAAATCCATCTTAGATGGGAAAGCTGTATCTGAGTCCCACTGTAGAGAGTAGGTGAGCGCCAGTATTATGCATTAGGCAGGGGAGGAACATTTTACAACTAAGGACACTGTGGGTTCAATGTGCAGTTGTGCATATTTTTAATGATAAAAATATATGTTCGCAACATATATGCAAATACGTAGAAACACAGAATGTGAAGAGCCAATTGGCCCATCCAGTCTGCCTTTTATTTCTTTTCGTTTCTTTTTTTTTGACCCAAGTCCCTATTGGATCTTCAATTTGTTTAAAATAAGGGCTATTCTTATATTTACTCCATGTATGTTTAAATTGTTTGCTGTGTTAACCGCTACAACCTCAGATGCCAGGCTATTCCACTTATCAATTGTCCTACTACTCTACAGCGTCAGTACTGCCCTACTTCTCTACAGCATCAGTATTGCCCTACTACCCTACAGCATCATTACTTCTCTACTACTATACAACATCAGTGCTACCCTACTACTCTACAGCATCAGTATTGCCCTACTACCCTACAGCATCAGTACTGCCCTACTACTCTACAGCTTCAGCACTGCCTTACACTCTACAGCATCAGTACTTCCCTACTACACTACAGCGTCAGTGCTGCCCTACTATTCCACAGCGTCAGTGCTGCCCTACTATTCCACAGCGTCAGTGCTGCCCAACTACTCTACAGCTTCAGTACTGCACTACTACTCTACAGCATCAGTATTGCCCTACTACCCTACAGTGTCAGTACTGCCCTACTACTCTACAGCTTCATTACTGCCCTACTACTCTACAGCATCAGTACTGCCCTACTACTCTACAGTGTCAGCGCTGCCCTACTACTCAAAAACAACAGTACTGCCCTACACTCTACAGCGTCAGTACTGCCCTACTACTCAAAAGCAACAGTACTGCCCTACACTCTACAGCATCAGTACTGCACTATTACTCTAAAGCGTCATTACTTCTCTACTACTCTACAGAGTCATTACTTCTCTACTACTCTACAGCGTCAGCGCTGCCCTACTACTCTACAGCGTCATTACTTCTCTTCTACTTTACAACGTCAGTACTGCCCTACACTCTACAGCTTCAGTACTGCCCTACTACTCTACAGCATCAGTACTGCCCTACTACACTACAGCGTCAGTGCTGCCCTACTATTCCACAGCGTCAGTGCTGCCCTACTATTCCACAGCGTCAGTGCTGCCCAACTACTCTACAGCTTCAGTACTGCACTACTACTCTACAGCATCAGTATTGCCCTACTACCCTACAGTGTCAGTACTGCCCTACTACTCTACAGCGTCAGTATTGCCCTACTACTCTACAGCGTCAGTATTGCCCTACTTATCTACAGCATCAGTATTGCCCTACTACCCTACAGCATCAGTATTGCCGTACTACCCTACAGCGTCAGTACTGCCCTACTTCTCTACAGCATCAGTATTGCCCTACTACCCTACAGTGTCAGTACTGCCCTACTACTCTACAGCGTCTGTAGTGCCCTACTACTCTACAGCTTCAGTGCTGCCCTACTACTCTACAGCATCAGTACTGCCCTAGTACTCTACAGCGTCAGCGCTGCCCTACTACTCAAAAGCAACAGTACTGCCCTATACTCTACAGCATCAGTACTGCACTATTACTCTAAAGGGTCATTACTTCTCTACTACTCTACGGCGTCATTACTTCTCTACTACTCTACAGCGTCAGCACTGCCCTACTACTCTACAGCGTCATTACTTCTCTTCTAATTTACAACGTCAGTACTGCCCTACACTCTACAGCTTCAGTACTGCCCTACTACTCTACAGCATCTGCACTGCCCTACTACTCTACAGCGTCATTACTTCTCTACTACTCTACAGCGTCAGCACTGCTCTACTACTCTACAGCGTCAGTACTGCCCTATTACTCTACAGCATCATTACTGCCCTACTACTCTACAGCATCATTACTGCCCTACTACTCTACAGCGTCAGCACTGCTCTACTACTCTACAGTGTCAGTATTGCCCTACTACTCTACAGCGTCATTACTTCTCTACTACTCTACAGCGTCATTACTTCTCTACTACTCTACGGCATCAGCGCTATCCTACTGCTCTAAAGCGTCAGCGCTGCCCTACTGATCTACAGCGTCATTACTTCTCTACTACTCTACAGCGTCTGCACTGCTCTACTACTCTACAGCATCAGTACTGCCCTACTACTCTACAGCATCTGCAGAGCATCTACTCTACAGCGTCAGCCTGCCCTACTACTCTACAGCGTCAGTATTGCCCTACTACTCTACAGCGTCTGTACTGCTCCACTATTCTATAGCCTCAGTACTGCCCTACTACTCTACAGCATCAGTACTGCCCTACTACTCTTTAGCGTCAGTACTGCCCTACTACTCTACAGCATCAGTAATGCCCTACTACTCTACAGCGTCAGCAATGCCCTACTACTCTACAGCGTCAGTACTGCCCTATTACACTACAGTGTCAGTACTGCCCTACTACTCTACAGCGTCAGTACTGCTCTACTACTCTACAGCATCAGTACTGCCCTACTACTCTACAGCTTCATTGCTTCTCTACTACTCTACGGCTTCATTACTTCTCTACTACTCTTTAGTGTCAGTACGCGCTAGCGTTGTAATACTTCACTTCCTGTGAAGAATGACCCTTCTGTACCTAGTTATAAAGCTTCTATCCGACCCCCCCGCCATTCTTCCCTCCCCCCTCTGTTCCTGGCTCTACATGTTACATGCTTTGGTCTTTGGTATGTTTTGTGACTGGCCTTTCTCATGGCTCTGTTACATGCTTGGCTATCTTTAAGTCACAAAAATAGTAAATCCTAATTAGTGTGTGAATGTGTACATGTTTGCAAAGGTCATCTAGGTGTGTAACTAGAGGTGGTGCAAGGGGTGCTATGGAGCCTGGCGGAGAGGGGGCCCGTGGCAGCCGCTCACCCTGAAATGTAAGCAAGCTGTCAGAGGCTGACAGCTTAAAACAGCGCTTGACACTCCATGTATGTTTATTGTGTTTGTTATATACCATTTTATACATCGTTATATAGTAACTTTGGAATAATAGGATTATAATATATTATGTTTCTATTCTAGATTGAGGAGCGAGCAGAGTTTTTGAATAAGTCGTCCCAGAAAAGGTAAGTGGTCATAAACCACCTGTGTATAACCTGTATCTGCTATTGAACGGCAATCTCTCTGTGTCACCTTCAGGTAGTTGAGTCAAGGGTTATGCTGTGAGAAGCTTTGTTACTTGCGGAAGGGGTTAATTGCCAGGAGCACTGAGGAAAAAGTCCAATGGTGGAGTTAGATGTTGATCTATTTCAGCCGCCATGATACTTAGATAACATCTGATTGCTGACTCACAATAAGAGCCGGCCCTTGAGGAGTTGTTACAACTCCTCCCTTCTCAGGTTTTCATAGATCATTACAGATGTCGCCCAGCAGATGTCGCTGTTCGTAGCTCCAGGACGTATCTCTTTGGAGCATACCGCAATTCTGTAAAACATTTTCATCTGTTATTTCAAAACAACAAGGGTTAAAGGCTTTTATTTTATTTCAAACCTAGAAGTAAATACAAAGAATATATATAGGTCAATAATTAAATGATTTCGTTTACACAAGGGGTTAACAGTTAATAGACCATTAGACTTTTTATCAAGTACAATTTAGAAAACAAAATGAACAATCGCCTGACGTCAGCAGAGACTGTGGTTTCAGGGCGATTGTCTAGAACCTGCACCTTAATTGTTCTCCGAGCGTTTCGTTTACTTCCTCTTTTCATGATTCCACACAGACACCATTCTGTTCTCAGGCAAATACCCATTAAAATCTAACAAGTGTTGTGAAGGAAGGCTTTGTTCCGTGATTAAAGCAAGCCACGTACTTCCCAGACACTCAGACTGCCATCTTTAATGTGCAATGTTATCTGCACGGCCGGTAGTCAAAGGAAGTTAAAGACTAATGTTGTAGTTCATTAGCCATTCCTAGAGCTGCAGAAACTATGTACCCTTATGTGTTTTTGGCTGTTATTCCACACTTTAAGCACTAGAGGGCGCTTTTTTTTTTTTTATCTTGTAACACCTGTATTCTCAAACAGCTAACACATATATTTTTTAGGAGTCATAACTAAGCACCTATGTAACTGGTCTCTTACAAGTACAGTGGACCAAAATGTACACGTGTCTGTGTTATATTATGTACAGGTGTGCTCTTTTCATGAGGTGCAGTTGCTTTTGACGTAGCTTACACCATCGTATCCCCAGCTGTTAAGAACATTCATAAACCCTCTTAAAGTTTAACAATGTCCGTTTTCTAAAAAAGGGATTATTTCTTTATTGTAAATGTTCTGTAAAACTTATTTTAGCACACCCAGCCTTGTCCTTGCCTAGTATTAATATCAGTAAAGGCAGAAATTGAGGCAAAATAGTTAGGCCATTAAAACTATTTTAACAAGAATTGGGGTAAAAAGTAAAAAAAAAAAAATATATATTTTTTTTTTTTTCAAGTAAGGACAGAGGTGTGGATTCACACTTAAGTGTGAGATCCATAGGTGTTTAGGCTACTTCACTAGAAAGTCAGAAATTAACGCTATATTAAATAATTAGAAAAGTCCAATAAAGGATCCTGATGATTGAAGAATATCCATGCTCTTGTATTCAAAAAGATATGAAAATGAATAGAAAAAACGATTTATTAATACATATGAATAGAAAATCAGCAAATTAAACAAGTTGGAAGTCAGTACCCCAGTCCACAAAGACTTCAGCGTGGAGGAAGCAAGTCCTGACAATGAAAAACAGGTCCCGGGATACGCAGGCTGCTTGCTTGTCAGCTGGTTCTGTGGTCTGTAGGGGATGACGTCACTTTTGTGCTGTTCTGGACGCTGGATCTGACACGTTTCGGGCTATTGCCCTTTCTCAAAGATCATACGATTTTATGTTCACATGTATTAATAAATCGTTTTTTCCAATAATTTTCATGTCTTTTTGGGCCTGATTCAGAGGCTGAAAATAAGAACTTAAAGTTACACCTGGGCAAAACCATGTTGATTTCAGGGGCAGTCAAGTTAATTTTATTCTATGCATGCAGGGAGAATGCTTTGCTGTTACTTATTGCACACAGATACCTGATCAGCTTCACTTTTAAACTGCTAATTAGACTTGAGCTGGGAAACATCACCTTTTAACTATAATACTGTTGCAACAAATGAACTGAATTTGACTGACCCTGAAATCAACATGGTTTAGCCCAGGTGTAACTTTAAGTTCTTATTTTCAATCTCTGAATCAGGGCCTTTGAGTACAAGAACATGGATATTCTTCAGTCATCAGGATCCTTTATTGGACTTTTCTAATTATTTAATATAGCGTTAGTTTCTGCTTTTCTAGTGATACTGCCAGCATTGTGGAAGTGTCCCAGTGGCGCCAGCTCCCTAATCCTAATTATTTCTTCATATTGAGTGCCATAGGTTACCTTAAGTTCCATGACGTGTAATACACCTCCCTCCCTGCCTAATCTACTAGCTCCCCCCACCCACTTCACCTAACTTCCTACAGATGCTTCAGTGACACGCCCCCTCTAACCTAAAGGACCGTATTCACACTTAAGAACGATTTAGGTTCTTAATTATATGCAAAAAAGTAGCAAGGCGACTCCTCTGACACACCCCCGGTGTTCAGCTTCCTAACCGACTTATGAATGCCATAGGTCTACCTTATCTTTAGGTTCTTAGTTGTGTGCATAGTACACCTAATTAAGAATGTTTTGGCTTAATCGCGCCCAGATTTCTTCATTTAAATGGCTCCCTCCACACACTCTTCTTATCTTCGTTCTTACGTTTACCCAGCAAGCCCCTTCATTCTTAAGTCATTCTGAACCTTGAGGAAATAGGTTCATAATGGGGATTCAGAGCTGTCCCGTTCTTAAGTCTAACGTAAATTGCATATTAAGTTACTACGCCTGCGCAGTACATCCCTTCTTAAATATACGCACCTAAAATGCCGCATTTTCTTAACCATGAATCAAATCCTAACTTCTAGGTAGATTACATAGTCTATACTACTACGTATGCACAGATTTGACTTTATATACAAGGGGCCAAATTTACTAAGCTGCGGGAAAGAAAAATGGGAGATGTTGCCAATAGCAACCAATCAGAATCTAGCTTTTACTTTGTTGCTGCATATTCTGTACTCTTCTTAAATGATTATTGTTTTATTTTGTAGTTTTAAATGTTAATTATTTTTTTTTCTTTATCTTTTTTAAAGTGTTAAATCTGCACAACCAGCGGTAGTGTCCAAGATTGATAGCCGGCTTGAACAATATACCAGTGCGATTGGTGTAAGTATAATCCGTGGATTGGACTGAAACACAAAAAAGAACACATGCTGCGTATGGAAACACACCACACAAGTAATGGGTCTTGTTAGTGAGATCCAGATATGAAGTATGAGATTGGATTAGTATGCAAGTCTTCTGCGTGTGGTCATGTAACAGTAAAGCACAATGGGACGGATCCTCAACTCCTTTCCGACGCATGTTATTTGAATATTTTATTAATGGGCAGACACTTTACTTACGATGACTGTATCCCCGCCATATAAATGAGGGGGTGGGGGGCGGGGGAAGCCCTGTCACGGCTAGGTCTGCGGTCATAGTCTTAAAAGTCAAGGTAGGCATCTGGACACGTAAGTGTCGAGTTTTACTACTGTCTGCGGGGATCGTAGGGGGCATGCACTGCCCGCTACGTGCGTGTACCTACGGACCCCTGCACGCACGTAAAGATTAAGGGCCATATTCAGAGATCCGTCTGGCGATCGGTCCGCAAATATACGCACGGACGGAGCAAGTAACACCCACCAAAACCCCAGTCACCCCCCTTGCTAATCCCTGCCCACGGAGACTTCCGCCTCCATAGACCAGCTGTAACTTTCCTGGCCTTTTCTGAGCGTAGGCGTCCTCCGTCCGTGCGTATCTTTATAATCGCGCGCACTTCCCTACATTTAAATGCCCCCCGCCCATTCCTATGTAAATTCCTCCTTGAGTATTTTTCCGTGGGAGATTCGTGTGTATTCACCCACGTCCGATTCACAAGTCCGCCTGTGAGGCACTTCCGCGCATATAGTCTACATAAACAGCGTATAAAAAGTTACTATGCATGCGCGGTTGAAACGTACTTAAAAATACGCACTAAAAACTGAGAAAAAACGGATCTCTGAATACGGCCCTAAATGATTAAACGATCAAATATGCAATTGATTTACAAATTCTATTATTTTGTTATTATATATATATTTTTTTTACTTATTTTGGTTTTATTTTTTTTCCTCAAGAACAACAAAGGTCCTAAAACTGGCAAAGCCGCACCCGCCGACCTTCCGCTGGCAACTGAAGGTGTTCGTAACATAAAAAGCATGTGGGAGAAAGGAAACGTTTTCTCATCACCCGGCGGTGTGACATCACCAAACAAGGTAATTACCGCTGGCTGCGAGTATGATGTCATCGGGTAGCGTGTGTCCCCAGGCTGGGGATATGTCATAGTGTGTAGCCAGCTGAAGGGATCTGCTGTCATAAATAGATGGATTTATCCAATCTGTAAAAGTTTGGAAGTCGGTAAATATGGGTCCTCGCACCGTGGACCTGATACGGTGTTTTTGAGCAGCAGATGCGTGGAAACGCTGCTCGTACTGCACATGTCCAGAGCTCTGACATTTGCAACTCTGGATAGGACAGGAAACAGTCGCCGCTCTGAAAATGCGGTTTCCGAAATAGAGACAGCCGAAAGCGAATTTTCATCTGTCTTTATTTTTCGAAAATAGCGCTAAGAAATCGTAGACCGCCGCTGCAGACCCATCCCACCACCACAGATACGCTGAACTGACTGGATGGGTAAGTAAAAGTCTATGGGGAGCTTTAGGGTTAGGCTGTGGGGAGGGGAGTCAGAGGGTTAAGTTACCGTGGAGGGGGAGTCTTAGGGCCAGATCTACTAAGCTGCGGGTTTGGAAAAGTTGAGATGTTACCTATAGCAACCAATCACATTTTAGATCTCATTTAAATATTGCATGCCAGAGAATGTCATCTAGAATCTGATTGGTTGCTATGGGCAACATCTCCACTTTTCCAAACCCGCAGCTGCGGGGAAGGGAGTTTTAGTGTTAGGCTGCGGGGAGGGGAATCTTAGGGTTAAGCTGTGGATAGGGGAGTTTTAGTGTTAGGCTGCGGGGAGGGGAGTCTTGAGATTAAGTTGCAGGGAGGGGATTCCAGGGTCAGACTACAGGGATGAGAGAGTTTGGATTAGTGTAATGGAAGTGGAAGGTTAGGATAAGGGTTAGGATAAGGGTTAGGGTAGGAAAAATACTCACCATTCGGCGATCACTGTTCGTTGCGGGGATGATTGATTGCTTTTCCTCCTCAAGGCAGAAACAATCGATTTGTAAGCTAATTCACCAAGGACTGGTATGAAACTGCCCTATCGAAAAATGGCCATTCGTACCACTGACCTACACTGCTGCAATACGCAGCCTTAGGAAAAAAAAATCTCTATTGTGTACTGTATGACCATAAATGTGTTTTCAAAATAATTAAATTTAACCTTTTAATATTTTTAGTATGTGTGGGGCTGTTTTTCAACTAAAAATGGGGCATTTAATGAAGAAAAATATACTCTGTTTTACACTTACAACATCCCTGAGCTGTGCAGAAATTTTAGGTGGAAGTGCAGCAGAACTAATCCGTCCCAGGGAAGCTCCATTCTGGAGAAGCTCCCATCTGTGTAACAAAATGGCTTCCACTCACAGGGGAGGTCACCTGACAATACACATGTTTCACATTGCATACCGTGAGAGACCAGAAATGATAACAAAAAAAATGCCTACAGGAAGCTTCTTTCTAGTTATCTTTGATGGACAATTTTTTATGTTTCCAGGAAACAGCAGGTTTGAAAGTTGGCGTTTCAAGCCGTATTAACGAATGGCTAACGAAGACTCCAGAGACCAACAAAACGCCCTCTTCAAAGCCTTCAGTAAGTTGTACCACATAACCAAGACTCTTTTGTGGTAATTGTGCTACATAATCTGTGGTTTTATACAAAAAAAAAGTGACTGAAAAACATGAAAACCGCTGGCCATTTTGTATCAATACATAGTATGGTTATGAAGCGTGTAATTAAAGCTGATTGAAGGCCGGATCCTAAATTTGATTCGAATGTGATCGCATCTCAAATGAACAATTGTGTATGGAGGGAAAGGGGGGACATGATAGAAACTTTCATATATATCAGGGGTTTTAACAAGGTGCAGGAAGGAAACATTCTTCAAAGAAGGAGAAGTATTAGAACAGGAGGACCTGCACTGACACTGGACGGGAGAAGCTTCAGAGGAAATCTGAGGACAAATGACTTCACAGAAAAGGTAGTAGGGTATCCTTACAAACAGCTTAGGCTTCAATAGGGTTTTAGGTTACCAGATGTTCTAAAACAAAATGGGCAAATTAGATGGGCTGAGTGCTTCTTCTCTGCCGTCAAACTCTATTATGGACCCGATCCAGACTTATGTGCCATTTCCACAGAGGATTCACACATAAGTGTGTGATTTGTAGGTGCAGATACGTATGTATCCGCACCTACTTCTCCGGTTCCCCTCCCTGCCCGTCCCTATTTTTAGGTGCCTAATGGCCCTTACGAGTGCTATAGGCCAGTGTTCCCCAACCTCAGTCCTCAGGGGCCACTAACAGTGCATGTTTTCCAGGTGTCTCTGCTGGAGCACAGGTGTGTTCATTACTAACTGTCACATTTTAAAAGCTCCACAGGTGCCGCTCCTTATAT
>WWET01002468.1:185382-197653 GCA_011038615.1 Limnodynastes dumerilii
AAAGCGTGTAAGACTTATTCCGTGAATAGATTGGGGGATGTCCGCTCCATTGTCTGATCTGATGAGGTAAGTAAACAAAGTTTTAATGATTTATTATTGTGCTGCAGTCTAGCTTCCTCACCATGGGGCCACTGCTTAATGATAAATCGTTGGACAGGGCTTAACCAAGCCCTTACTCTACGATTACCATACATCTCCCGCCTATTGTGCATACACACAGTAGGCATGGTGGGTTGTCCCTCCCTGCCGACGCATGAGGATGCAGAATCATGTTGGAAACCTGTTGTGTGCACATGTGCAGGAAGGCAATGAGGCTGTTTTCCACATGTATATTGTGGAATACGGACTCGTTGCGTAATTTTAGATCCAGACCATTACCTTGGTAATAATTTCAAACTAATGCTGTTATAGTATTATGTACCTTACCCAGGTGTAACATAGATAAATCTGGCATCCATAGAGCACACTGGTGACCACTGAACAATTCAGAAAGGGAAGTTGTGATTGCCGCACAATACAGAAATCACACTTGATACTGAAGCTCAATAAAAAGAGCACATAATATATAAATTAAAAATAAATGATATTTTTTTTGAGGGCCTAACTCTAATGCATATTTAATTTTATATATACATATTATAATCAAGTAAATAAATAAGTATACAATGGACAATCTCTGAAGTAAAGTACAGAATATAGAAAAATATAGTAAAAGCAGTGCAAAATACATGAAATGGGAGCAGAGATATTTATTGCTAATTAAGTGTGTTATGTAAAAAAGTTACAAGCAAATACAACATCCACTGACTAATGTTTAACAATCCAATAAAGATATCTATAGTAACCTCTATGCAATGCAGGTAGTCACTGCCACCCAAGTGTACACCACCCAAAACATACAGCATCCTAGTTACCCCCACCCAATACATACAGTAGCGTATTGAGCCCCACTCGAAATACAGAACATCCTAGTGACTACTGGCTGAAACATACAGCATCCTAGTGACCACCACCCAATACATACAGCAACCTAGTGACCACCACCCAATACATGCAGCATTCTAGTGACTACCTCACAATACATACATCATCCTAATGACTACCACCCAATACATACAGCATCCTAGTGACTACCACCCAATACATACAGCATCCTAATGACTACCACCCAATACATACAGCATCCTGGTGACTACCACCCAATACATACAACATCCTAGTGACCACCACCCGATACAGTATCCCTAGTGACCACCACCCAATACATACAGCATTCTAGTGACTACCTCCCAATACATACAGCATTCTAATGACTACCACCCAATACATACAGCATCCTATTGACCACCACGCAAAACATACAGCATCCTAGTGACTACCACCAACTACATACAGCATCCTACTGACTACCACCCAATACATACAGCATTCTAGTGACCACCACCCAATACATACAGCATTCTAGTGACTACCCCCCAATACATACAGCATCCTAATGACTACCACCCAATACATACATTATCCTAATGACCACCACCCAATACATACAGCATCCTAGTGACTACCACCCAATACATACAACATCCAAGTGACCACCACCCAATAAATACAGCATCCTAGTGACTACCACCCAATACATACAGCATTCAAATGATCTCTGTTCTATACAGACATATTTTAGCAACAACCAGCAATGACAGTCAATATCCTAGTCTTCAAATAACATAGGAGCTGCTGAGTGGCCTCCAGAGGACACCAGTTCAACTGGGAAATTTTCCTGTAAGTCCTATGGCCAATCCGCCCCTGCCCTCCTTTCACAAATATTCTAATAGTTCAATTAATAAAACCATAAAAAAGCAAAACGTTATACTCTATGGCAGGAATGGCCAACTTGTGGCTCTCCAGGTGTTATGAAACTACAACTCCCAGCATGCTTTGTAATGTATCAGCTATGACTATGCAGTTAAAGCATGCTGGGAGTTGTAGTTCCACAACACCTGGAGAGTCACAGGTTGGTCAGGCCTGCTCTAAGGATATGAGAACAAGGTGGCTATACAGATAGACAGGATAGATGCCATGGATCTGGATGCGAGATAACTTAATATTATATTATATTATTAACTTATATACAATATTTAGGGCAGAACGCTGGACAAAAGGTTTAAAACGCCCTGACCTGATAATTGTTCATGTTTCTGAATCCAGTGAGTTGTCGCTAAAAACGGCTGATTTTTGACAGCTGTAATTTGTATGTATCAGTGTCAGAAATAGAATTAATAGACCAAATTTCCTATTGGGAATGGGTAGGTGAGGTTAAGGCTGTGAGACAGCAAGGTTAAAGTTTAGGCTGCTAGAAGGGAAAGGTTAGGGTTATACAATGGTAAAAGGAACAAACGCACCAGCCATATAGAGAAGGGAGACGTGGTAACCTATACAATGAAGGGTGCTACCTGGTGGTGTATAAGAGAACACACTTAAACAAGGGGAAGGCAAGGTTTCATAGGGAGAAACCTAGTCACCACTTAAATGTACACATCTCATGATATTGGGGCAGATCCAGAACTACGCTTTTCCGCGATTTTACACGTGGCGGAGACATAAAATCGCAGTTTAGAACGCACTGCGCATGCGCACCATAGAAAATACGCACATTCACGTAGCGTAATTGTGAACGTATGGGAAATTCACGTATGTGTCACGTAAATACTTACGTGTGGGCGTGCCAATTTTACGTTAGTCAACAATACGTGCGTTTTACGTGAAGTAGGCGGGGGGTGGTATTTAAAGTGTACAGTATGGGCGTGCTAAGCTGCGTACGTTCCCGTAGTCAGTACGTCCGTTCGCGGACGTACTCTGTTACGTTTGATAAAGTTAAGGTAGGGTTTGGGAAGCGTATCATCACAAAATACGTCCGTGCAAGGGGTGTGCCGAGGGGAGTGTAACGAATTTACGCACACGAAAATACGCTCCGCAAATAAACGTACGGGACACGTAGTTCTGGATCTACCCCATTGTCACAATTAGTTAGCCAGAACACCCACTTGATATAAAGACAAAATTGAGAGAAAAACATCCAATATTTATTAGTTACCATTAAAATCGAAAAATCTCAAAAAATGCAAAATATCCCACGTTCCATATCAATGGGGCAATATCAATAATGTCAATTATAAATTTTATGCAGTGTTAATGAAGAATCATAAATATTCACAGTATACTTGCAGATATTGGATCCAGAACAACGTCCGTCGCCCATAATACATCCGTCAGATGCCGAAAATAGCTACTGCACAAGTGTAACTAATTTACGTAATCTACGTATCGTTTCGTTAAAACAAAACGATACGTAGATTACGTAGATTAGTTACTACACATGTGCAGCAGCTATTTTCGGCATCTGACAGACGTATTATGGGTGACGGACACTTGGGATAGGAAACATCACTTCTCAACTCTAATACTGTTTGCAACAGATGAAATATGACTCCCCTGCAATCAACATGGTTTAGCCCAGGAGTAACTAAGTTCAAGCACTTAACTAGGTCTGAATCTAGCCCATAGAAGGGAGGGTTAGGGTCAGAATTAGGGGAAGGGTTGGGGTTAGTTCTTAGTTTTACCTATCGGAGCACTGTGTTCGGTGCTCTGGGATCGATTGATATGCCTCATCGAAACTGGCTGGGAGAGAACGACCCTATTGAAATAGGGGACCCACACCCAGTCTGGATAACATGTATGATAGCTGCCCTTACTGTACTATTGACAAACCTCTCCCTTCCCACATAATGTAAGCGCTCCAGTTTCCTGTCCATCCCCAGCATCATGCCTCACGCTATGTCTTCTCATCCTAGTTATCAGAAAATGCCTCCTTGTTGTAAGTCTGGATCCATTTCTTTTACTGGGCTGGATCCAGACTTAAGTAAGTGCTTGAAATGAGTTACTCCTCGACTAAACCATGTTGATTTCAGGGGGAGTCAAGTTAATTGTATTCTTTGCATGCAGGGATATATCTTTGAATTGCTTACTGCACACAGATACTGACCAGCGTTACTATCACACTGTTATTTAGACTTGGGATAGGAAACATCACCTCTCAACTCTAATACTGTTTGCAGCAGATGAAATATGACTCCCCTGAAATCAACATGGTTTAGCCCAGGTGTAACTAAGTTCATGCACTTAACAAGGTCTGGATCCAGCCCAGTATCCAAACTCCCATATAGCCTTGGGAAGGTCATCGTCCCCGCCCGTACGGGCTGTGATAGGAGGATCCTACCTTAAGATTTCCTTGCTGTTCCCAAATGAAATGGGGATGATTTAAAGATCTGGACAGGGGTCCGGATTCACAGTTATGTAGTTTTCGTCTTACATATGTTGTTTTAAGAACTGAGCTACTACACATGTGTAGTAGCTTATTTACGCTATCTACATACCATTTCTGTACGTAGATTGCGTAAATGCATAGTAGCTTAGTTCTTAAAACAACGTATGGAAGACGAAAATGACGTACCTGTGAATCCAGACCAGGGGGCGTATTTAAGCACGCCATTATTGTATAATTTAAATAGATCCGCCCTTCTACTTTGTGTACCCAATGCATGCTTCTTGTCCGATCTCACCCCACCCTCATTGTCAGAAACACCTCCAATACAGGATTCTAATAATCCAGATCCATGATGGTAATCTGTGCTCCCGTGAAATGTAAGCACAAAATCACACCTTTTCCTAACTTTGGAGCCGGTCCCAAGTGATTAATATAATGATAGCCAACATGATGACAGCACATCGATTTATAAGACTTGTATTATATGACAACAATTAAACATTATTAAGGATTAGTCATTTGTAACGAGAAAATGATTCAACAAATTTTGGAACTTGGCTGCTTGTGGGTCTGGAAACAATTTGGAAAAGGAAAAGCAGAAAGTACAGTTCTAGGGGATTATTTAGTCAAGTGAAGATGGATGAAAGTATACACAACTTGTTTCTTTAAATAAACAAATTAAAGAAAATGCTTGAAATGACTGTACTGAGCTTCATAGGAATTCAACAAAAAATCATAGTTAAAAAGACAACTGTATGAAATGTGGCAGATTGGTCATCATGGGTTATTATCAGATTTTCTTGATTCTTTCTGACCAGTCCACTGAAAGGATAAAGTTAGATGAAAGGTAGATGAATATTAGATCCTTTTCATATAATGCCCCCCTTCTCCCCCCAAAAAAGGCCTAGCCAGGCATGTATGGATCCGCTTAAGCTCTGCCCTAAACATTTATGTATGAGGCCCCAAAATGCTGGTGTACTGGGTTAAATAACCCTTTTGGCTACTCTGGGTATAGACTATACCAGGTGGCCATATATTTATTCAGCAACATAATTTAAAATCAGGGGCATTGGATTTTTTTTAGGTTGGGGGGAGGGGAAACTATAATTTAGTTTTTTGTTTTGTTAGAAAACTACTTTCACTTAACTATTAAAGTATTTTTTGTAATCCTTTTACTACACTACATTACGATGTGTGGGGAGGTAGGGGGCTAGCCTCCGCACATGAATCAGCCTGCTACAAGACTATGGGGTCTATTTATACAGATCATTTTCCTGTGAAAACGGGCATTATCGCAGGAAAATGACGTTTTTGATATTTATAAACCCTGTATCGCCATGGAAAACTACAGTTTCCATGGTGATGCATGGACATAACACATCGTTGTATTTACAAAGCCAGGGAGAAGAGTTTTACACTCCGCTCCCAGCGTAAAACTAATGCCAGCTCAGACTGGCATTAGGGGTAAGCATCCCAGCAATCTCCCTATATATCCCTCTTTTCCTCTTCCTAATAGCTATCATTAGGGGGGAGGAAAAGGGGGGCATGCATGGGGAGACTGCTGGGATAAACCATGGGTGGAAAGTGAAAAAATAAAATTATAAAAAGGGTGTTTTTTTTAAAATAAAAGTACATTTAAAGTTAGTGTTTTTCATACAGGAATTTTCACGCACGGGAGTCTCTGCACATGCGAAGTATGAATGAAGTGTCCTGTGATGAGCGCATAGACCATTGCGGGAGCTCGTATTACATACCAGAGAATGTCAGCTAGAATCTGATTGGTTGCTATGGGCAACATCTCCACTTTTCCAAACCCACAGCTTAGTAAATCTGGCCCTTAGAGGCAGATATGACACACATATGGTAATAGCCCTAAAGGTAACAGAATATGACAGCGACAAAGAGGACAAAAGAAAAAATACAGATAGGTTGATGGTACGTAAAAGATTTAATGAAATGTCCATCGTCTTACTGGATGCCTCCACAGACATGGGTGGACGCAGAATTACATTTCCACCTCTGACGCGATCTCTTCATTTATCCAAAAACAACCTATATCCAGCTCTTATTAAGTTAAAGTGAGTAACACATATGGAGGTGACATAAGGCAGGAAAGAATCCTAGAACTACTGTTCACGCCTGCAAGCCACCATAGAAAGCACTAGGCCTGGTTCTGTGGCATGTGTTTCCTATTATCCTCCATGCTGTCTGGTATTACTGCATACACTTACATCATGCCCCAAGCTGATCCGTTGTCTGTTAACCTTATATATGTTCTAAACAATGCAATGAAATATCATAAATTATCTCTTGTTATTATGAAATAGTAAGCTCTTGTACCCAAGGGTGTTTTAAGAAGCCAGGGGGCCCTTGTGCAGGATTTGTACATGGGAAGTTCACCCACCCCCCATGGCACACCCCCCCCCTGCAGCACCTCTATGTATATCTAAATACATACATTTTGGTGCATAGTGTGTACTACGGCGCCCCCTGCCTGCACCAATTATAGATGCGCCAATGCTTCTGCACCTCCAGCCCTGCTCCACACTGAGTCATTGATTAAAGAACTATCTGATTTATGTAAATTAATTGACTATAGACTCAGAATCAGCTTTATTAAGGATATCGCTCATGTTGACACAAGTCAATGCATAAAGGCGTGCCATCGAGGGTAAGAGGTTCAGTTCAGTGGTTGTGCAGAGCAAATATACGAATGGTAAAGTTATTAGATATAACATTGACTACCCAATAACCGATTAACTTACTTATTAGCGGTCCAAAACACGTTTCCAACCTATGAGGGTCAACGTGGAGTGATTACCCCCAATGTGTATGTGTTACCTCCAGTGATTGTGTGTGTGCACTATGCAGTGTCCCTGGGAATCCCAAAAGCAGGACAATATAATCCCCAACCGTTTCCACCAAAACTCCACCCAATTTTGCCCACAAATGGTTATTTGGTCAAAACTACACCCATTTTCTCATACATTCTTCCCCTTTAACAGGCAGCCAATCAGGACAGTCTCACCAAAATTTGGTTATAGTTGGGAGGTATGTAGCTGGCATGACCTTGGACGGCACTTCTAGTGTCATCTATACAGCTCTATGATGGAGGGTTCTCATCACACCTTTATTTCTTCGATGTTTCAGGAGGAAAACATTAAAGGACATATTCATTACCTGTCTCACGGTGCTCAGTTTTGGGAAGACAGAGGTAGTCACCATAAGGATGTCTTAAGTTTTATGTGGTTGGCAGCTACTGTAATAGACGTGAAGCAGAGCAATTTGTGCCGATCGGCATTGTTACACGCTGCATATGGCAGCAGCGTGTAATTGTGTCTCTGTGCTTTAGTAGGAATTCCGGTCCTGGTTTTTCGCTGCATCATTCCTCCTTGCTAAGGATCCTGCCTAATTAAGCTGCAGCTGGGATTCCCTAGCTGTGCTTTGGCCATGTGCAATCAGCAGCCAATGGGGATGTGGCTCTCCCTTTAAATTCCTCTCACCTGATTGCCTCTCTGCTGGTCATAGCTTCCAGCTCTTAGTGCCAGTGGCGCGGCAATCCCTCCTGGTTGTGTGTGGTTCAGTGTGAGTACCCTGTCTGTCTGCTGTTTTCCAGTGTGTCTGTCTGTACAGTCTCTGCATATCACTGTTCCAGATTCTACTATTCATCTCCAGTGTTCCTGTGTGTGCAATCTCTTTGCATATCACTGTTATAGATTCTACCATTCATCTCCAGTGTTCCTGTGTGTGCAATCTCTCTGCATATCACGGTTATAGATTCTACCATTCATTTCCAGTGTGTCTGTCTGTGCAATCTCTCTGCATATCACTGTTATAGATTCTACCATGCATCTCCAATGTGTCTGTCTGTGCAGTCTATCTGCACTATCCTTCTCAGTCTTGCCTGGCTGCTTATTATTTGTCTAAAGAGAAAAAGTGATGGCAACTTAGAGTGTGTTAATGGCAACGAAAAAGAGCAACCACAGGTGTCTAGGCAAATGCTTCAACCATCAAAATAGGGATTGCCAGCCCTATATATAGAAGACAACAGACAGAAAATAATGATGATAATAGGGTTTTCACAAAATTAACACCAAAGTATAATAAAGAATACCAAATTTATTAAAATAAACACATTAAAAATGTATAATAAAAAACGCTCAAAAAGAGTGTAAAATATGAACAAATACCTATTTGACTTAGAATAAACCCTGCAGGGATTTGATATTATAGACAGAATGAGGTATATGGTGATTGATAAGATGCACTTAAGTTGTATCCAAAATATTGTAGTTTCAGATTCAATTATTGGAGTCAACAGACAATTCGGTGGAAAGAAGAATGGGTATTTCCCAGCCGTGCTGTTACTAAATTGCAGTCCTCTTGTGAAATTACGAAGGTAAATGTAAAAAGTATAAGAACAATAAATCCAGAGGACCAGTGTGGCTGGAGGAATCTTACCACAGTGGCTCTGGTAGAAGGTGTAGCAAAGCTCTTATGCAGCGTTCCGTCCTCTTATGGGTAAGTGCAGCTTGGACACTGTAATAGACAGGAGTAGCGTTCTCCTGATTTTCCCCCAGTAATGTCACAATAGGCTGAGTCCTGTAGGGGATACAGACGGAGCTCGAATTGCTGTATCAAGAGCTCAGGTGTAATATTCGAATCGGGGTCTATGCAGACAGCATACTCCTTACAGCGACTGTGCGGCTAAGATGGAATCAGATCAGCTGCTGGCGGCCGTGTTTACGAGCCCAATTTTGCAGCTGGGATTTAAAGGTCAATACCTGTTAGCCGCCGTATTCACAGTTCCGATACACAGGTTTAAGCGGCTTCCGCTTTTTAGCGTTGTGACTCCATAAGAATGATCAGGATTTGGCTAATTGAAAAGTAGCACCAGTAAAACACAAACTTGTTGGCACCTGGACACCTAGACGCGTTTCACTGTGATAGCACACAGTTTCATCAGTAGGATAAGCAGTCTCTGAGTTCCACCTTATTTAAATTCTTGTTGATAATTAGGAATCTTAACACCTGAGATGGGGGTGGGCACCAGAGTTTTACCAGGAAAAGAAAAATGACTTTAATAGTATATAAATAACAATACAAATACAAAAAAACAGTATTAATATTAATATACTAATACTGTTTTTTTTGTATTAAAAAAATAATAGCCAAGGCACCTAATTTTACTACAAAAAACTTGGAAAATTTATTGACTCGAGTATAAGCCTGGCGTGCGAAATGCAGCAGCTACTGGTAAATTTCATGTGTCCAGCTCCCTCCAGTATCCCTCATCATGTGTCCAGCTTCCTCCAGTATCCCTCATCATGTGTCCAGCTCTCCCCAGTATCCCTCATCATGTGTCCAGCTCCTCCAATATCCCTCATCATGTGTCCAGCTCCCACCAGTATCCCTCAGCATGTCCAGCTCTCCCAGTATCCCTCATCATGTGTCCAGCTCCCCCAATATCCCTCATCATGTGTCCAGCTCCCCCAATATCCCTCATCATGTGTCCACAGCGCATCGGCGTACCTCTGGATCAGGCCCTATGTCTCTGTGCTTTAGTAGGAATTCCGGTCCTGGTTTTCGCTGCATCATTCCTCCTTGCTAAGGATCCTGCCTAATTAAGCTGCAACTGGGATTCCCTAGCTGTGCTTTGGCCATGTGCAATCAGCAGCCAATGTGGATGTGGCTCTCCCTTTAAATTCCTCTCACCTGATTGCCACTCTGCTGGTCATAGCTTCCAGCTCTTAGTGCCAGTGGCTCTGGCCTCTCTCTTGGTTGTGTATGGTTCAGTGTGAGTACCCTGTCTGTCTGCTGTTTTCCAGTGTGTCTGTCTGGGCAGTCTCTCTGCATATCACTGTTATAGATTCTACCATTCATCTCCAGTGTGTCTGTCTGTGCAGTCTATCTGCACTATCAGTCTCAGCCTTGTCTGTCTGCTTATTACCTTGTGTCTGTCTGTGTAGTCTATCTGCACAATCTGTATCCAAGTCCTGTATTGGTTCTGTGCCACCCTCCTGTGTTAGTCTGGCCTTCCCCTGCTTCCTCTGTCTTATGAGTTCGGTTCTGGGGACTGCGACCTGTTGGGGCGCAGCCAAGTCCAACCCCACCATCAGGGGCTCTGGGGAAAACCACCTGATAACATAGACCCTGCGCCCTGGTACCGTTCTCGTAACAGCCATCTTCATTCTCATCCTAAAAGTGAAATCAATACACAGTATAAATAATAGAAACGTTCCGGCTGTTTCAGTATGAACTTGAGGCAGATTCCTTGGGCGGCCAGTGCTGGGTACGAGGGGCAAGCAATGTGACAGGAGGGGGTATAAGGGGACATCTGTATGGGCCTAAATTTCAGAGTTTGCATGGTGTCCACCTACAGTCCTAGGTGACAGAGGGTCTCCAGCGCCAGACTCTAGTTCCTGATTTCAACCATAGGGGCAGATGCAATTGTTCGCAAAGCTTTGGTTGCGAATTTACATCACAGATTTTATCTTGCTCTCCATAGAGGAGTGTATTAAAATCCGAGAATTTTGTCTACTGTAATAGACTGGATTATGCGCTGTTGCAAGATCAGGGGGTTTAGGTTGCCATTTCCAAAATAAGGAGACGTCAGTCCAGATATGATGCAAGTAATGAAGTGTGGTTTATTGTCACACAGAATCAGCAGCACTTACAGCACGCAAAACAAAACCCATAAAACGAAATCCTAGGCCTGTCTGGCCACTAGCTAGAAGACACTCCCTGTCTACTGTGAATGGACCTTGTATCCAGCTCACAAACATACAATGGTCTGGATTTACAGCACCGGACGTATTGCATATACATCCAGTGTTTACCGTTTTTGACTACTGTGCATGCATAGTCAATTTTTTACGAAATCTACGTATCTTTTTGATACGTAGATTGCGTATTTATGGTCTAAGACTGCGTATACGCAATCTACGTATCAAAAAGATACTGTATCATGCTGGCTTATCTGATTATCAATTGAGACTTCCCCATTGTCCAGGAGTCTGTGGCCTGTCATCTAGAACAACTTTGGAACCAATGGCTCTAATATTGTGCCTGTTGGTGACCTGAACCCTAAATACAGCTCGGGTAGTTTCTGTTGGGTGGATCCGGACTTAAGTAAGTGCTTGAACTTAACTTCATTACTCCTGGGCTAAACCATGTTGATTGCAGGGGAGTCATATTTCATCTGTTGCAAACAGTATTAGAGTTGAGAGGTGATGTTTCCTATCCCAAGTCTAAATAACAGTGTGATAGTAAAGCTGGTCAGTATCTGTGTGCAGTAAGCAATTCAATGATATATCCCTGCATGCAAAGAATACAATTACCTTGTCTCCCCACTGCAGTCAACATGGTTTAGCCCAGGAGTAACTAATATCAAGCACTTAAGTCTGGATCCAGCCGAATATATTACGCACTGTAACAAATTGACCTGCACATGGCATATCTTCCAACATTTGGGAATTGTAAAGAGGGACAAATTTTCGCGGCCTGGTAGAAGGGGTGTGTCTTGTACCGCCCAGTGGGCGTGTCTGGGGAAAGTGGGTGTGTCTGGCATGCCCAGATGGCGGTTCTAGTGCATGTCTCTTTTAATAATTTAGCCATCCATATGTCTGCCCCTTATTATTGGTCCAGCCTCCATATGTCGGCCCCTGTTTATATGTCCAGCCTCTATATCTGCCCCTTTATTATTTGTCCAGCATCCATGACTGCCCCTTATTATTATGTTCAGCTTCCATATGTCTTTCCTCTATTTATTTGTCCAGCCTCCATATGTCTGCCCCTTTATTAAATGTCTACTCCTTTATTATTTATCCAGCATCCATGTCTGCCCCTTTTTAAATTATTATTGCTCCATGTCTGCCCCTTATTATTATGGCCAGCCTCCATGTCTGCCCCTTATTATTATGGCCAGCCTCCATGTCTGCCCCTCCCCTT
>WWET01002468.1:217198-230062 GCA_011038615.1 Limnodynastes dumerilii
ACTATCTTATTATTTACTTTCAGGACAAGACTATTTTATTATTTACTATGGGGGCAAGACTATCTTATTATTTACTATCAGGAAAAGACTATCTTATTTACTATCAGGTCAAGACTATCTTATTATTTACTTTCAGGACAAGACTATTTTATTATTTACTATGGGGGCAAGACTATCTTATTATTTACTATCAGGAAAAGACTATCTTATTATTTACTATCGGGACACTTCTATTTAAACGGGGCAATTCTATATAAGGGCTAATTATATAGGTAGTGATTACTAGATATAAGGGACACGCTAGTTTTTATGTTTTTACATAACATTCTTATTGTACACATTATTCACGGCGCAGCATGACATTAACCCTTGGCATGCTGACGCTTATAGTAATAAAGGCACAGCATACCCTGCAACACATGGACATGCTGTGCCTTCTAGAACTATATGCGCTAACACGCTAAGGGTTAATAGAATGTTGCGCATTGTTTTTTTGTTTTTTAAAATAATTTGTATTTTATTTTAGACTTTACAATGATGTAGATAAGTGTCGTTTTTCATCAAAGCGACACTCCCTGCAGGTGATTTATAATCGCGCTTTTTGATTGCGATTTTACTAAGCGATGTTTAGTAAATCCGGCTATGGCTATGGCCATCAAGGCAAAAATCGCCATGGCGATTTCTCGAAAGGACAAATCACAGCAATTTGTCCTTTAGTAAATGTGGAAATCACAAAATCGCTGCCAAAAATTGTTTATTAAATCGCCTTTAGTAAATGAGACCCCTAGAATGAACAATGTCTATTGGAAACATCAGGTTCAGGCTAAAGGTTATTAGTAAGAATGCAGAGGATGAATTGTAATAATGGGGCAGATCCTGCTGTACGTTTTTCTGCGAATTTACGTGTGGTTTACACGTAAATTCGCAGTTTTGAGCGAAGTGCGCATGCGCACCGCAGAAAATACGCACATTCGCGTAGCGTATTTTCTAACGTAAGGATAATTCACGTATTGCGAACGTAAGTAATTACGTGTGGGCGTGCCAAAATTACGTTAGCGAAGAATACGTGCGAATTACGTGAAGTAGGCGGGGGGGGTATTTAAAGTGTACAGTATGGGCGTGCTAAGCTGCGTACGTTCGCGTAGTCTGTACGCCCGTTAGCGGACGTATTGTGTTACGTATGGGAAAGTTAAGGTAGGGTTTGGTTAGCGTATTTTCACAAAATACGTCCGTGCAGGGGGTGTGTTAAGGGTAGCGTAGCGAATTTACGTACGCGAAAATTCGCTACGTGAACAAATGTACTGCAAACGTTGTTCAGGATCTACCCCAATGTTTTTATTCATGAATATAGTTGGCATAGTTGGGTGTAATGAATGAGCCCATGGCTGTCCCAGTATCTTTGTTATAAAAAAAACATTTAATTGTTAAACATAAACTTTTAATTAAGAAGTTTATCCTTTGTTTTCACAAATTACTCCATATTACAAAAGATGTTCAAATGAAAAATATGATTAATAGCACTATATAGTGAGGATTCCCATCCCTACCTTGATAGTAAAAGTCATAGGAAAAGTCATATTGTATTGATCTGGATGGGAATCGGTGGGAAGTGTGTTAATTTGTATCTAATACAGTAGTTGATGGCCATGAAATGTTGTTTCTAGCACTACTTACTTCTGAATATGTTTCATTGATCTAAGGTTCTGACCTTTACATATGAACTCATTTTTTTCTTTGATTCCTCTAGAGTTAGCAGTTGCTGTGACTTCCTTTGGTCCAAGAACCACAGGACCCACAATTGATTACCATTCAGAAATGGGTCATGGTGAGGTTTGCAGTTTCTAAATATTTTGTGATAGAATTATGCTATAGTAGCATGTATTCAAATGAATGAGGTGATTGAAGGTATTTACCCCCTGTAACTATGTGACTTACACAAGAATCATAAAATCCATTGATAGTAAATATTTAGAAAACTACCCATGATCAAAGTGCATTCTTAAGCTTAAGATGCACCCCTTGCTTAGAATAGACACGCCTCCTGTGACTGAACATAAATACGCCCCTCTTACTTAGTATAAACACGCCTCCTGTGACTGAACATAAATACGCCCCTCATACTTAGCATAGACACGCCTCCTGTGATTGAGCATAAATACGCCCCTCTTACATAACATAGACACGCCTCATCTGTGCATAAATACGCCCCTCTTACTTAGCATAGATGCCTCCTCTGACTGCATAAATACGCCCCTTATACTTAGCACAGATCCGCCTCCTCTAGCTGCACATCTTAATGTCTACCAAGGGTTATATTTATGTACCATGCTCATCTTGTAAACTTCTAGCATTGTTATACTTGTGTATAAATTTATATGTCTCTTTTACAGAGTATTTACCAGAACCAGACGCCACGTCTCTTGAACATCTCACAAGCGATCAAAGTGATCATGGTAACAGCACAATCCATTACTTAGCACACACACGCCTCCTCTGACTGAGCAAAAATACACCCCTCTTACTTAGCACAGACACGCCTCCTCTAACTGAGCATAAATACACCGCTCTTACTTTGCATAGACACGCCTCCTTTAACTGAGCATAAATATGCCCCTCTTACTTAGCATAGACACGCCTCCTCTAACTGAGCATAAATGTGCCCCTCTTACTTAGCATAGACACGCCTCCTCTGACTGAGCATAAATATGCCTCTCTTACTTAGCACAGACACGCCTCCTCTAACTGAGCATAAATATGTCCCTCTTACTTAGCATAGACACGCCTCCTCTGACTGAGCATAAATATGCCCCTCTTACTTAGCATAGACACGCCTCCTCTGACTGAGCATAAATACGCCCCTCTTACTTAGCACAGACACGCCTCCTCTGGCTGAACATCATAATGTATATGTAATCTATTCAATGTTATATTTATGTACCATCTTTGAAATGTTTAGCATTGTTATACTTGTGTATTCATTTATATGTCTCCTTTGCAGAGTCTTTACCAGAACCAGACACCACGTCTCTTGAACATCTCACAAGCCATCAAAGCGATCATGGTAACAGCACAATCCGTTTATGTGATTGTTTATTAGTGAATAAATAATTTGTCCTGTTTGTCGTTGGCCTTACTGCATAACCAGACGTTACTGTCTCTGCACTCATTGTCTGCAGGGAAATTCAGTTCTGTTGAAGTGGTCTCATGTGAACCTGTCACGTATAAGTGGAGTCCGTGGACCTGCAAGAACAATTCACAGAAGGCTGATGCACAGGAAAGGTTGTTTTTAACCCTGTGCATCGTCTCACTGATGTGCAGCCTGGTGCATCTCTTCAGTAGCAGTTTCTGGTGACAGTAACTCATCTGTCTCCCACCAATGATACCTGCTGCTTGAGAGCTGAAGTGGGTATTGGAGCAAGGCCTCTCTCTCTACCTCTCTGTCCGGACCTAGGACTCTTTTCTCAGCAGTTTACACCTCATGGTGGCTCTGGGGATGTTAAACCATTTAGAGATGAACATAGGCTGCAGTTGAATCACCAACTAATAACTCTGATAAGCTAAGTGCCGTGTTGCAGATATATAGTATTTACTACCACTACCACTACTACTCAGGGTTGCCGACTCTCCCGGAATATCCGGGAGACTCCAGAAATTTGGGCCGTTCTCCCGGTATCCCAGTAAAGCCAGCAAATCCAGACCCGATGTTAAACCATTTAGAGATGAACATAGGCTGCAGTAGAATCACCAACTAATTACTTTGATAAGCTAAGTGCCGAGTTGCAGATATATAGTATTTACTACCACTACTACTACTACTCAGGGTTGCCGACTCTTCCGGAATATCCGGGAGACTCCCGAAATTTGGGCCGTTCTCCCGGTATCCCAGTAAAGCCGGCAAATCTCCCGCAAACCCAGACCCCCTAACAATTACAAGTGTAATCCCTAGCGTTACTAGGGATGGGCGGGACTTGATGATGTCAGCAAGCCCCGTCCATCCCCTTTAACACCAGAGATCACATGGGTAATTGACAGGGAGCAGGGCTTAATGATGCAATTTGCATAAATTGCATAATTAAGCCCCACCCCCTCACATTCATCTATGGCATCCCTCCGGGTTCTCCTGGAGGGAAGCTTTCAATAGTCGGCAACCCTGCTATTACTACTACTGCTAATAATAATAATAATAATAATAATCATTATCATCATCACAATAATAACAATAATAATCCTAGTGGTCTCAAAAATGTTTTTCTTTTTTTTGTTATTTTTATTAGGAATATTCGGTCACTCACAAGGAAATCATACAACTGAAGTTAAAGAGGTAATAAAAACACAGAATTACATTCTGGTTATAGGTAACAATAGATGATAACATTTGCATATGAAAATGCAATCTGTGGTAGTGCCCATCTGGAGCTTCTCTGTGCTAAAACCCACAAATTCCTCTAACATTCCATTTTAGAGATGAAAAGGAAATATATATATTCTCACCACTAGAGGGCAATGTTATCTCACATTATGGTTTCACCCTTAAAAGGTCTGATGGTTTTACGAATACAGTAGCCACATAGACATACTGTATATCAGTCTATAAGCAGATAGTTGTAAGAGAAGGGGGTGCTAGTGAGGCTCTGGGGGTTGTACATCTGTAGTCTTATCTCTACAGCATTAACACAGCTGTAAACTGTTTACTTAACCCTTTACAGAACACAGATGTCACTTAAATATTGTCCATTGTAAAAGTTTCATGGAATATGAAGTCCATTCACTAGTAGGTCACTATTGTGACAATATTGTGATACTATTTAATCATTATCATCATCACCAACAACAGTAATATTATTAATAATAATAATAATAATAATAATAATAATTAATAATATTTTTTCTTGCAGGAACGGAGCATTTCTTTGCACATAGTGATCATTGCAATCAGTTTTTCACTAGTTCTAATTGTTCTGGTCCCTCTGCTGATTGTAAAATTTAAAGGTGAGTTACAGCTCATTGGTTGGATCCTAAAAGAGCCTCAGATCCTCCTATGTAAGTTAGGACGGATTCCCATATATGAATGTGCTTCTGATAGTGAGCCAGTACAGAGCGAGATGTGTACAGTGTGTACACAAGGTGGGAGGGGAGTAATTGTACAGAGAGGTCTCGATTAAGCCCATACGTACTATCCAGATCTCTGCCTGTCACAATTCTATGTGGGGACAGTGTGGAAATATTAAGGATCTTGTGATCATAACTCCCTTTGTGAGAGGGGAGTGGCCTCACGTTGATCACATGGGAGTTAGGACACAGTGGGGATCTGGCTCGGTGCCCTGATCGCAGCGGCAGCATAGATCTGGATCCAGTCCAACATCTCTAGTGGTTTCCAAAGCTATGTCCTAATTTTCAGAATTGTTCATCTGTTCTGCAGATTAAAACTCTGAAGAAGCAACAGTTTGTCCTACTACCATACCACTTCCTGCCCTGGATGGATAGATTTTAGATTGATGGATGGATGAATGGATGGATATGAGATAGATAGATATGAGATAGATATTTTCATCTGTTGTAAACAGTAATAGAGTTGAGAGGCGATCTTTCTCTCTGGGACTAATCTCTATAATTGCCAGTTATCCTTCACTTGTTCTCTGGCTATAAATATCCTATTCTGCCAGAACAAGGTGTGGAAAATTGTTTCCTTCATCCCTCACCTGTTCTCTGGCTATAAATATCCTATCCTGCCAGAGCAAGGTTTGGGAAATTGTTTCCTGTTACCTACTTCCTGTGCTGCATGTTTATTTGCTTTTTCCATGTGGACTTTGTTTGGACTTCTTGCACATTACTCCTGTGGACTTTTTCAGACTCTTTTGGCATTAACACCCACCATGGACACTCTATGGGCCTCATTTACTAAGGTCGATGTTGGCCAAATTCCCCAAAGTCCTGGAACATTAGCTGTTTTTGTCCCATCGTCATATTTACTAAAGCCAAAATCCCGGGACTTTGGGCTTTTTCAAAACCAACATCGCTGTTACCTCACAGTCCCAACTTTTCTAATGTAGAAGATATAACACGGTGGATTCACTAAAGGCAATTTGACTAAATCACCTCTAGTGCGATCTGTGAGGGCTGAATAAAAGTGCCTCCTGTGTGTGGTGCTTTCATAGAAAGCGACACACAGTTTAATAGAACACTCTAGTGAGTGCTTTAGTGTTTATGACGTCATATTTTTTATAAAAGGGTGCCCTCTAGTGACAGAACGGTCATTAGTAGCGGCCCCCCAGAAGTGGAAGAAGGAGGACAACGAGGCAAGTGCTAGAAGAGGCCAAAGACCAGCTGCAAGCACCGGACCATCCTCTTCAAGCAAGCTGACATGCATCTTCAATCAACATTATGAGAAGATCTTCAAAGAAAGAAGAAACTCCAAGCAAATCATCCCAGGACAGATGACTGCTAAACGGTGAGTCGCTACTTTACTTTATTATGTTATTACACATTTTAAAAGCAAACTACACTTTTGTTTACATTTTTTTAATGGTGGCCACCATTAAAGTCTAAATACACAGTAAGGGACACTTCTTTTACATTTTAATCATGTTTAAAAATCTATTGTTAGGTAATGTAATGTAATGTTTATTGGGGAAAATGTTTAACTCTATTAGGGACACATTACACGTTAGATTGTAGAATTTTATCACTTGTCAGGCTGACGCTTACACTACTATAAGGATAAGCATGGCCACAAACACATGGCCATGCTTTGCCTTATAGTAGTATTTTAGTCAGCAGGATAAGTGATAGAAAAATGTGTGCCGATTTTGAAATGGACAATCGCTGTGGTTTTCAATAGAAAAGTATGGCGATTTTTCCATTTTAAAATCGATCAACGTCAACAGCGATTATGAATCGCTGCCAAAAATCCGGGCATAGTAAATTTCGCGATTTTTGGGAAAAAATCACTGCAAAATCACAGCGATGTCTAGTGATTCATAATCGCTGCTCAAAATCGACCTTAGTAAATGAGGCCCTATGTTTCTGACATTTGCCTGCTTCCACGATTATCTGCATCCCCAGTATCTTTCTGTTTTCTGATCATTTCTTCTTTTTCTGCATTGTCCTGTGTTACATATCCTGTATTACCGTGTCTTCTTGCAATACACCTCACTAGTTCCCAAGTGCGATCCACCATCGTAACACATCCTTGATGTTTTCCCAATGTAATTCTTAGAGCATGAACATATAATTGTATAACCAACATATCTAGTGTCACAGTGGAACCTGTGGTGTATATTAATATTAATATTATTTACTATCATTTGCGCATTGAGCACTAATGATAGTAACCAGGCTCGCTGAGCCTCGCAGGACCGCGGTAAGTATTTATTAACTTACTCCTCCGGCGAGGTCCCACGACGGTCAGCAAACCTTTCGCTGACATTGTTCGGCTCTGGAGTCCCGGCACATGCGCAGTAGCTGCCATTTGGGACTTGTAAAATTTCAAGTCCCAAACGGTAAAATCACTGCGCATGCAGCGGATTAGAGCCAGACACGCGCCCGGTCAGGTAAGTTTAATAGCTTTGTTTTTTTTATTAAATAGGTTTATTAGATAGAATTTTATTAAAACTAGTTAATATATATATTTTTTTATTTTTTTTACTTAGATTTTAATGGTTTTTTTTTTAATTAGATAAAAATTTATTTTTTTTACTTAGATTTTAATGTTTTGTTTTTTTTACTTAACTTCATTCCAGCGGTCTCCTTACATGTACCTCCCTCTTCTTCCCCCTAATAACAGCAGTTAGGGGGAGGAAAAGGAGTTTACATGGGGAGACCGCTGGAATACTTCCCCTAACGCCATCTTCAGATCTGTTAAAATCCGCGCTGACACTTAGTAAATGCCGGCCCGCGTTCATTAGAGTGGGCCGGCAATCAGAAGTGCTAATGTGATCGTCAACATGGTTTCTGTGGTGATGACAGCATTTTAAATAAGGAACTCTTTGTTTTCATATGATAAAGCCTGTTTCACACTAAAATGGGCTGTATAATATGAAAACGATCTTTGTAAATAGAGCCCTAAGATCCAAGAATGGGTGATGGAATACATCACCAGTAATAAAGACATTTCAGTTCACACACCCACTGAATTTAAAAACTCCCTTTACAGGTGATAACTATGGGCCTGATCCAGAACAACGCTTCGAAACGAATTTACGCGTGGCGGAGACGTAAAATCGCAGTTTAGAACGCACTGCGCATGCGCACCATAGAAAATACGCACATTCACGTAGCGTAATTGTGAACGTATGGGCCATTCACGTATGTGTCACGTAAATACTTACGTGTGGGTGTGCCAATTTTACGTTACTCGAAAATACGTCTGAAATACGTGAAGTAGGCGGGGAGTGGTATTTAAAGTGTACAGTATGGGCGTGCTTAGCTGCGTAAATTCGTTTAGCCCATACGTAAATATGCGTATGACAGCGGTTACGTGTGAAAAAGTTAAGGTAGGGTTTGGGAAACGTGAGAAAAAGTTAAGGTAGGGTTTGGGAAGCGTATCTTGACAAAATACGTCCGTGCAAGGGGTGTGCCGAGGGGAGTGTAGCGAACTTACGTGCACGCAAATACGCTCCGCGAATAAACGTACGGCACACTAGGTCTGGATCTACCCCTATGTGCGTTTTGGCATGGGAATAACATCAGTTTAAACTAGTGAGTCCTGGAGACTTATAACAAAAGAGAGGTAACATCTGCATCATGTGCCCAATATTTGGGTCCGATGATATGATTTAGCAATGACGTGATACTGCGCCCTAAAGATGTTTAGACTTTAAAGAATAATTAGTACAAAAAATCATCAATCTGTCATCTTCTTTTTCCTACACTGGGTTTACCAGCAAAGTGTCACGATTCAGAGCCACGCAGCATTCAATGGCTTAATCAGTCTTTGTACGTTTGGAGCCCCTATTAAGAAAGCCTTCACCCATCTCCTCCAGTGCAGGTTTTAACTGGAGTGAGTCAGAAACAATGCTTGTGAGCGAATTTACGCGTGGTGGACACGTAAAATCGCATTTTGGTAAGTACTGCGCATGCGCACCGTAGAAAATACGCTCTGTTACGTAGCGTAAATTTGAACGTATGGGCCATTCACGTATGTGCCGCGTAAATCCGTACGTGTGGGCGTGCCAATTTTACGTGAGTCAAAAATACGTCTGAAATACGCTATGTAGGCGGGGTTTGTATTTAAAGTGTACAGTATGGGTGTGCTTAGCTGCATAAATACGTGTTGCACATACGTACGTGAGCGGATGACATCGGTTACGTGGGCAAAAGTTAAGGTAGGGTTTGGAAAGCGGATATCGGACAAAATATGTACATTCAAGGGGTGTGCCAAGGGGAGTGTATAGAAGGTACGCACGTGTAAATACGCTACGCGAGTAAACGTATTGCAAGCGGAGTTCTGGATCTACCCCCTAGTCATCAGGGTGGAAACTATTTTCTCTCCAAAGTGTATTTCTATGATTTTTGAAACAAATTTGTTGTAAAACCCAGATTCTTCAGGGTAATCGAAACATAAATGAAATGAATTGTGTCTATGCTATAGTCCACTGTGAAACCAATAGTACTATGAAGTAGGTTAAGCTTATTATCAAATCTTTCTAGCATATGTGCTGTGCCAGTTCAAATCAAAAACAAATCGTCAATGAACCAAATATAAAAACAATACATGCATCTTGATAAAGGCTGTTGGAGCAGCTGAAACGCGTCGATGAGAGGAGTGCCATTGCTGTGTTAGATCTTGCCAGTTCGTGTGAGTGGGAGGTTGTGTCTGTCAGCGCTGATTACCATCCACATTTCCCCCACATGCAGGTATGCATCTGACTGCTACGGCTGCTATTTGATTGTTATTTTTCCTAAGTTTATCTGTTTTATGTTCATTTAAATGTGGCTGTATGTAACCTTATTAAATATCTATTTTTAATTACTGTCCCTTTTTCTGTCTATTTAATTTGTGTGCTGGAGCTTATGATTAAGAGCCATCATAAAAGGTGACCTGGAAGGGAGGAAGCGCCGTGTGGGACAACAAGTTATACATTTTCTCTATAAAAATAATACATGATAAAAACTCAGGATCTGTAAGAATGTGCCTCTGTTCATATTGGTGCATGAAGATATTTGCATACAATGGGGGAATGTTTGACCCCATTGCTGTGCCCTGTAACTGGAAATAATAAGAAAATGGAATAACAAATCATTTCTTGTGAGTATGAATCTAATGAGATATAGTAAAAAGTGGAGTGGAGTTTCAGAGTAGGAATTTAAGGCTTCAATGGAGGATGCAACAGCTTCAATCCCAAAATCATTGCAAATGTTCATATACAGACTGAGGTCACCATCAAGCATTTGATTCTCCAAGACATCAATTGATTTTAAACATTATAAAAAATCAGTAGTGTCACTAACGTAGCTGCTAGTCTTTTAAATCACTGGTTGTAACATGGGAGAGAAGCTGATAACGTGAGCCCCTTGATGAAATTATAGGATGACTGTGTGGCCGATAATTGATAGTTCCGTTTGTTTCACATCAGACTATAGCATGGATGCAATTAACCTCTTTGATGTTTCGATTACCCAGAACGATGTGGGTTTTCCAAAGTTTTTACATATCTTCTAGTACCAAAATTCCTGGTAGAACAGCATACACTATAAAGTATTTCAATGTGATTTTTATGTCATTTACTAAATTGATATTGTTAAATTCCCTTAGTGAACTTCCTAAGTGTCTTTGAACAATCATCATATTATTATTTTTGAGATTTGCCCCAAGCTATTTCTCTTATTCTTCTTTCCTACTTAACAGAGAATGAGATAAAAATATGAATGCACCTAATGACTGCCAATAATATTGATGCCAATAATAATGATCATTAGGATAGCACATCAAGCAGAACTAATGGCTATTTCCATTTGGCAGCAGTAATGTAGATGTTGCTATTCTAAAATGCCTCTTATTCCTGTTTCTCAATAACAGGGAAAATGAGAGGACAGCACCTCTCCGGTTTGGATCCCAAGTAAGTATAAACTGTATATTCAGCCATTCTTTTCACCTTCCAACTAAACTCCCTTTATTTCCTGTATATAAGCTCAGTATATATTGGTCAGGAAGCCTGTAAAATAAAGTGTCCCCATTCTAAATGGTCAGATTATGATAAAGATACTGGAGCGTGTTCAGAGATCCATATTTTATACGCACGGCTGGAGCAAGGAAACACCCACCAACAACCCAACATGCCCCTCTCCCTGACATGCTGTCTGTGACTTACTAGTCCATAGACCACTCTGTTCTTTACGTGTGTGCTCCGTCCATGCGATTCTTGATAACCCCGCCTCCATGCGTTCATTTAAATGCCTCCCCCCGCCCTCTTTTATGTCAATTTTACCGTACGTCTGATTTCCGTGCGTATAGTCTACATAAACTACGTAAATAAAGTTACTACGAATGTGCAGCTGATCCGATCCTAAAAATGCGCACGGAACTTCCCTCAAAAACGGATCTTTGAATGCGGCCCACTCTGATTGATTAATAGCTTATAGATCCCCCCAAGAGTTCTAGAGGCAGTGATCAACTTTGTACAAATGTAATTCATTATTGGTTAAACCCCATTTGAGATCTAACTTCCAGCCAATCAGAGTGGCATTGCCAACGTTGTATCTAAATAAACACAATAAAAATAAGAGAATCCTAAGATAAAATGGATGGTTGTTCTATAAACAATATAATTGGTGGAACTCAAGTAAAAATTAACTGAAAAAGTTTTCTGAATTAAACATGAGCTGGGTGGGCTGTAATATTGTTTCCTCCCTATGACTGGTAAGTGTAGAAGTATACACCTATTCCTTTAACGTGTGATGTACTGAGACCGAATTAGAATTTACCCATAATCCTCTGTGTCTTGTCTCCAGTTTAGAGTTGGTCACACATGCAGAACAACCACTGTCTGAAGATCTGGGGATGGACAGAGCTGGAGTGGATGAAGATGAAGACACAAAAGCAGAAGATATCAGTAGTAATACAACCAAAGACTGAATTACATGATAATTAGGGATATCCATTTGCTATATCCGCTAAATGATTGGTCCTCTTCTAAGCCACACCCCTTTTTAACTACAATCTCATTGGCTAAGCACAGACAGAACATTATTAACATCTGCTGGTCCCTATTGATGATTCTAACACATCAATCTGAATTATTGCTAATAACTAATTAGATTCAGTTCAATGAAAGTCATGTGTCAGAGTTTTCAGAGCTTGCTAAAGCTTAGCTTTCATTAGTTCTGCTATGCAGAGCAGCAATGTCAGGTGTGGTTCCCTGGTGCAAGTGGTACTTATGCCAACAGAGGGTAGGGGGTTATGTGTTTACCCAATGTGAGCATGAATCTAATCATCCGATGACCACATCAGCACTGTATGTTATGTAGGTAGGTATTGAGGTCATCACTTTAACAGAAAAACACCTGGTTAATTCACCAAATTGCTATGAATGCCATGTAACTTGCCCATTTACCAAAATGGTATAAAAGTAGATGAGGGATTATTCTTCACTCCACACTGCCTTCTAACGACTAAAATGTATTTGTCTATTGTTTACTTACTATGGGCTGGCTCCAGACTTAAGTAAGTGCTTGAAATGAGTTACTCCTGGGCTAAACCATGTTGATTTCAGGGGGAGTCAAATTATTGTATTCTTTTAAGGGATATAGCTTTGAATTGCTTACTGCACACAGATACTGACCAGCTTTACTATCACACTGTTATTTAGACTTGGGATAGGAAACATCACCTCTCAACTCTAATACTGTTTGCAAAAGATGAAATAT
>WWET01002469.1:28065-40400 GCA_011038615.1 Limnodynastes dumerilii
GAGACGTAAAATCGCTGTTTTGTACGCACTGCGCATGCGCACCATAGAAAATACGCACATTAACGTAGCGTAATTGTGAACGTATGGGCCATTCACGTATGTGTCACGTAAATACTTACGTGTGGGCGTGCCAATTTTACGTTACACCAAAATATGTCTGAAATACGTGAAGTAGGCGGGGGGGTTGTATTTAAAGTGTACAGTATGGGCGTGCTTAGCTGCGTAAATTCGTCTAGCCCATACGCACGTTTGCGTATGAATGCGGTTACGTTGGAAAAAGTTATGGTAGGGTTTGGAAAGCGTATCTTGACAAAATACGTCCGTGCAAGGGGTGTGCAGAGGGGAGTGTAACGAATTTACACGCACGAAAAACTCCGCAAATAAACGTACGGTAAACGTAGTTCTGGATCTACCCCAATATGTATAAAAATCCTGTTACATACATCTCAAAAACATTTCCAGAATATGCACATATCTATTATTGCACTAGCAATGATCTCCTTATATGACTCCCCCAATATAAAATATATAACATCCCCCCATTATAGTTTATATTGCATGCAGTAGCTAGCTTTATTGTCCTTGAAAAATGCTCTTTTAGAGCTAGTCCACTCTGTCAGTTGCCTGTATTTTACTGAATCAAATATAAAATACTTTTGCCAACCTATAACTATTAACAAGAATGCACCCACATACATACCTTCAATGATCTCCCAGCTTAATCTCTTAGATCTCCACAGCATCTACATCTCCCTTTTACATTTAATAAATGCTCTGATTTTCAGAGTTTATAATAACACCATCTCAGTATGGCGTTATTGTTTAAATTCCAGCTGTTATTAGGATAGGAAGGCCTTTATTTATGAGGAGACCGCTAAAATTCGTATAATTGTTACATTAAATAATAAAAAAAAAATATTTTAATAAAAAACAATTTTCAAAACAAATGTATTAAGTTCAAAAAATAAATTAACTAAAAACATAAACAATAATTGCAATCTGTATTTTGCCCACTGGAATCACCAGTGGTGTTCCTTGTTAATATGAACAAAAAATACCATTGAGGTTTGCAGTGGACAAAAGTAAAAACAGAAAGAAAAAAGAAAGAGTTAAAAACTTACCTGGCCGGGCAACATGTCCACCTGTAAATACCTAAGTCCCAATATGAAAACACTGTGCAAGCCCAGTGTTTTTCATGCTGAGGCTTGAAATTTCTAAAGTCCTATAAAAAAGTCACTGTGCATATGCTGGACTTCATTTACTCTTCATTTAAAAGAAAGGTCCGAGATGATCATTGCAGGACCTCGCTGGAGGTTGTATATTAGTAAATGATGTGATCAAACCTGCCAGGCTCGCAGTCAAAATAAGCGAGTCTGGTTCAGGTAAGTTCACATCAAAACGTTGTTCTAAGTAAATACAGCCCATTGTGGGTTGACCTTCCTTACCTATTAAGACTATCCTCTTTTTTCTGGACTTTCAAGCTTAACCCTTAAAATTCACCTATTAAGAAAACGTACCAAATTTCTCAGCCTGCCTATTAACCTTTGTTTGTTGTATTTACAACTACTTTCCTATCTAACTTCCCTCCATATTATATGGTTTCAATAAACAGGTGTGTTTTCCCTTTCCATATTAAAGTTACCTTCGGTCCTACTACTAACACTGTTGGGACTGGGGACCGGATTCACAGATCCGTATTTACTATGTGTTTTTACGCACATATGTAGCAAGGCAACACCCATGACACTCCCCTTGGCCGGACGGGTTTTTGGAGACTTCCAGCTCCATAGGGCACCCATCAGGGGTGTTTTAAGAAGTGAGGGGGCCCGTGTGCAGGATTTGCACATGGGCCCCCCGCCCCCCTTACCTGAGACAGGACTATCCAGAATAGCGGGGTGAAAAGGGGGCAGGGCTTACCAGCACGGTAAGCCCCACCCCCTTTTCATCCCGCGAATCGGGACAGTCCCACCGCAGGGGAAGGGGGACTAATTTGGTATCAATTTCTTCCCTCCAGAAGACATTAGAGGTAAAAATAGATCCTGAATGGCCCCCCTTCCCCTACCAGCCCAGGGTGCCTGTTCTGAGGGGCCCATGTGCACTGCACACCCTGCACCCATTATAGATACGCCTATGGCACCCATATCTCTACATATGTACTTACGCGTGTATGTTATTTACGTATGTGCGTATCTATCTAACCGCGCAATCAAATCCCCATTTAAATGCCTTCCCCCGCGCATTTTCACGTTACGTCTAACGTAAGGAAAACAACCACTCCCCTCCGTATGTATGTCCCTAATTGCGATTCACAAGTCCCTGCCTTTCAGACCACATTTACGCAATCTACATAAGAAAAAGATACGTAGATTACGTTAAAAAATTACTACGCATGCGCAGTAGTAAAAATAGCTAAACACCGGACGTATATGTTATACGTCTGGTACTCTGAATACGGGCCAGGGTCCTGTTACCAACCCAGTCTGTTTGTTATTATGCATTTTTGTTTTAAAATGGTTATTTTAAGTTGTAAAATAGTTAATAACATGATTATTCTATATAACAACAAGTTATCAATTAAGAAACAATAATCATTTTATAGAGGCAGCAGTATCACACTTTTACCATAGGGAGTGTTGTTTTAACTCCAAAGATATTCATAAAATATAGGGTGCAAATGTCAGACAGAAAATACACTAAAACATGATTATTTCCAGAATTTTATGAAAATTCCCATGAACTATTGTAATTTATAAAAGATTTCCCATCTGGTACATAATTTCAAAAGCTCTGAGGTGCAGTTCTAGTAGCTGGGGAATGTAAATTAAAAACACATTTCATTTTGTGTAGCAAAGTGCCTATAAGTGTATGGGACAACATAACTAACATAACTAGCACAAAATAATTTTCTCTCATTATTAATATCACGGTACACACATTATTTGCTCAGAAAAGAAAAAAAATGTAACCACAAAAATGTAATGCTGATTTTTTTTCTAAATTGATATTTTAAATAGAGAAATGTCAAATATGTGTGATGTATGGGTATGCATATATGGATTTACACAGGGGTAACCAGTGACTTTTACTTGTTGCAAGGAAGACAACATTAATAGTATGAATGCCCATAAGAGTTCTGGGTCCCTTGACAAATGTTGATCCTCACCCTACATCACCTTGAAAGATAAGTTTATCTGTGTTTTTTTTTTTTTTTAGAAACATAATATAATAATATCATAATTAAAATAATTTATTTTTAATTGATTAATTTATTTTTATTAGAAAAGTTATTTTAAAAATATAGCATATTCTGTAGATGGAATCTGTGTGTAAGCTCTAAAGTATACAAGAGAGTCTCTCTCACAGCAGTGTAACTACCAACATGGATTGCTGTGGCCGTAGTCACTGATTTCTTTCATGTGACCTTATTCAGTGGAGAGTCAGTCATGCAAAAGCAGGATTTTCTCCCCAGAAACAGGTAGGTGAAAAACAGTGAAGAAGATGAACTTCTGGAGCCACAATATGGGGTTAGATTGATCTAAGGGCACTCATATTATTATAGAAATAAATAGGGATACTTCTGAGGGGGGAAGGGGATCTTAATGAAGAGGGGCAGTACTATGGGGGTAAATAATCTAGGGGAACTACTATATTGTTACATAAAACAAGAAGAACTGTGGGCCAAATTCAGAGCTAAGGGTTATATCTGTATTTTAATCTACAAACATTAAGTATTCCACATGGAAGGCCAAGCCAATACTATACAACTTAAATGCCAATGCCACCCATCATGTATTTCTCATACGTATGGTAAGTGGGCTTGTCTCCAGTGCTGATCGATTCATCCTGAAGAAGCAGTCAGCTAACCGCAAAACGAGTAGAGACTGTCCAGTTGGGCTAAGGATTCCCCCCCCCCAGTGCCCGTCCTCTGTAATCGTACTCTCTGTTATGAGCTTGTGCCGGCAACTTTAACTGCTTCTGACTACGGTCTGTTATGTGTGGGCAGGAGAGCAATTCCTGACCTGTATCTTTTTACATTGCACTTTGTTATGAAATTTTTCTTTAATAAAGCGGAATGAATTAACAGTTGACCTGACTAAACATTTATTAGGCGACTTACAGAGGAGCCTGGAAGCACTCCAAATTGGTGAGTAGAGCTCCTTTTTGACCTTTGGGTACTGCACCATATTGTCATTTTCTGTTCTAGGGCGAAGTACAAACATTTGGTGGAAGTTAAATCCTGGATTTCCTCTTCTACATGTGGAAGTACCTGACAGGCCGCTATGAGGAGCAGGATCCCACTCTCACCATTCCCATACAGTAAGGTCGAGGATTACATATAAGGAAGGAAGATATGCAAGTACCAGGATATATAACAAAACCCCCAGAAGGTTAACAGACTCCCTCTCACACACTGCAGACACTGGGTTTCACACATTGAAAACAGGACTGGGAGATAGCACACAGACACCTGCTCTGATAGCTGACACATTCAAACCGGTGCTGGATATAAGCAGAGCCCACAGATAAGATTCAGAGACAAAGCCACTCACTCTGGCAGATGGTATACACAGAATTGCACTGGAGACAGACCGAGTCAACGGATGAGACTCAGAAATGCAGCCACGCACTCTGGCAGAAGATACAAAAAAAAAGGGAGAGCTGGATGCCGCCAGCACAACAACAGGTGGGTACAAGGACTGGACACCATGGGGACCGGCAGGAAGGTAGACAGGATACTGGAGGGAGGATGGAAAGACAACACAAATTAAAAATAGCAAGAAACCAGACGCCGGCAGAATGGAATACACACTGGCAGCCATTTAAAGTTCCCACCACCAATCAGAGGCTGCAGCCAGACAACCCCCCAGCAAGCCATGCTAATGCAGGGCAGGTGAGAACCGAGCACAGCAGTCAAGGAATAAGTAACAATTACACGCTGACAGAATCCTCCTGGCAGCGTGTAATAGCTTCTCTATTTGACAGTCAGATGGGTGGGTCTGGGTTTGGTGGATGCTGGGAGAACGTTACCAACCTGACTGCATTATGCCAACTGCGAAATTTGGAGGAGGAGGGATAATGGTATAAGGCTGTGTTTCAGGGTTTTGTCTAAGCCCCTTATCTCCAATGAAGGGCAATATTAATGCTTCACCATACCAAGTAATTCTGGACAATGCAATGCTTCCAACTATTTGGCAACAGTTTAGGGAAGGCCCTTTTCTATTCCAACATGACTGTGAACTAGTGTATCAACCAAGGACTATAAAGACTATGGTTTGATGAGTTTGGTGTGGAAGAACTTGAATGACCAAGAGCCCTAACTTCAACCCCATTGAGCACCTTTGGAATAAACTGGAATGGAGATTGCAAGCCAGGCCTCCTCGTCCAGCATCGGTGCCTGACCTCAAAAATGCTCTACAGCAGGAGTTCCTAACCGGTGGTACGCGTGCCTCTGGTAGTGTGTAGATTGTTTCTGTCAGTATCTACACTTCCTGTAGGCAGGATCAACATATCACAGCTATACCCCTTTTACATCACCACTGAAAATCTGGATTTATTTTGACAGTTAAGCACTTGCAAAAAGCACTTGCATAACCACAATTTCCGTTATAGATCCATTATGTGTTCATGCACAAATTACACTTATGTGCATTTGGATTGCTCATAAACTTCCCATTATTTGTGATCCAAATGCATATAAATGAGGGAAAAATGCATCTAGTCCATGATCTCTAACATCTTGTGAAAAATAAATATTGAGCTTAATAATGTACCATATAGGGTTAAGGTTTGGTATATAAGATCAAAAGTCATTATTGTCATACAGTTGACAAAATTAGGTTAACAACGTATGAATGTAGATAGATTTGACTTCCTGACCACACTAAAGTCAACAGCATTATTATATCGACCTTAGCATTGCTGACAGGTATATATCAGACAAGGTCCACAGCATAACACTGAACCTAAATCTTACCCTAAATGAAGTCTAACCCTAATCCTGAACCTAACCATTATCAAAACCTAACCCAAACCCTAAACCTAAAATTAATTTGAGTACTAATCTGTCTGTCAGGATCTCTATATTTTCACTGCACATTATGGACCTGATTCACAATTAAGAATCTGCAACATTTTAGGTGCGTATATTTAAGAAGGGATATACTGCACATGCGTAGTAACTTAATGTATGCAATTTACGTTGAACTTAAGAAAAGGATGGCTCTGAATCACCAATATAAACCTATTTCTTCAAGGTTAGTATTGACTTAAGAAAGAAAAATTAAGAACGAATATAAGAAGAGTAGGTGGAGGAAGCCATTTCAATACGAAAATCTGTGTGCGGTTAGGCAAAAACCTTCTTAATTAGCCACCATATGCACACAACTACAAACCTCAATATAAGGTAGCCCTATGGCATTTGTAAGTCGATTAAGAAGCTGAAAACAGAGGGTGTGTTAGGGGAGTCGGCATGCTACTTTAATTGCTTAATTAAGAACCCTAAACATACTTAAGCGTGAATATGGACCTTTGCTGATCATATGTTCCCCACACTTCCTGGGGTTTACCTTCTGTTGCAGGCATTATCCCAAAGTGTGAGATGGCTAATTCCCTTGCTGGTTCTCACACATCAGCTGTTCTATTTAAACCCTCACTGAAATAACTTTCCTGTCAGAGCAACAGCTATCCTAGCCTGATGATATTGGGGTAGATCCTGACCTAAGTGCTAAGTGTTATGTTTCATTGCGTAGAATATTTATGCTAGCGTATTTTCTATGCATTCCCCTCACTCGTATGTACTTTGGCCGTTTTACGCTTGCCAAAACCTACCTTAAATTTTCAAAGCGTAACTACAGACGTATGTAAAGGTTTCACGTATGTGACTGCCTAAGCATGCCCATACTGTATGATTTAAATGCCTCACCCAGCCTCCGAAGGGTAATTATGGGTGTCATATGACTGTCATGTCCCTTCCTTCGTAGTTACGCTGTTGATACGTGGCTGGCACGTACGTTCATAGTTACGCGGCGTAACATCTGCCGTGCGCATGTGCAGTAAATAGTAATGGTCGATTTAACGTCGGCGGTTAGCGTAAAATCGCTCGCATACGTATTTTAGGATCTGGCCCATTGTGCTCTTGAGTCCTCTCATGTGTTCTGGTTCCTGGTCTTATCTCCAGTCCTTAGCTCCAGGTTTCCTGTTCTCTGTTCCTGTACTCCTATGTCTCAGGTTCCAGTCTGTGTCTCCAGTGGCTCCTTTCTTCAGCGCCCTGCTGTTCATTGTAGCAACCAGTCACAGAAGCCACTCCAATTCTACCCATATGCACTACTCCTGCATCCCTCGGATCCTGTCCACCATCTTGGCATCAGTGCACTTGTCCAGAGGGCTGTGACCTGCTACTTGCCAGCAGCTATGACCATCCCTGCCATCAGAGGCTTTGGTGAGCACCAGGCTTGAGTTAAGACTCCGCGTTTCTGGTCTGGCATGGTCCATTTATGGACCAGCGCTGAGTCCAGTGCAAAACACTGTCGATGCTGTGCCCAGACGATTTCCCAGAAGTTGACATTGTGATGCAGTCGACATAGAAGATTTCAATGTCATGACAATGCCTGAAATGATGCCATTGGAAAAACTGTGTCAAGCTCCCATCTGCTGATCAAGGAAAATGCAGCTCTAGCAATTAATATATTTGTAACTTACACATTAACAATAAGCACTAGAAGGTTGCATCATTACTGTATAAATAAGTAAACATGATTTTATTTACTTACGCTTAAGTTAGGAGCACCTATTACCTACCAATAATTATGGAGTCCTGGGACTAATGGGCGGGAGTTTAGCTCATGTGAAGTTCAGTTGAATTGCAGGCACTTTGCCATAATGCATCCAACCTATCCAGACATTAGAGTGTTTAAAGTTCACAAGTAAGTGTTAACAGTAAAGGCATTCCCTCTCTCAGTGTACTCATCCAGACCTCCATACTTCTTGGAATATTCCTGTGCTTGAAACTGAAAATGAGGAAGATTTTGAAAAGCACCCACAAGGATGTCTGGATAGCCCAACGTTAATGGAACTATCTTAAGCTTTTGCTCAGGGATCTGAACGGAAATTTAGCATTGTGCCCAATGTAACGGATCCAATGGTTTTAAATAGTGTTTTCTGCTGACATAAGGTTGCTGTACCCCCATACCATATGCTAAGATGTCATGGATGAGCGTCACACTTCCAGGTACAGAAGTTACCATCTCTTCACGTCTTCCTTGCTAAGGAAAGATATAGAATCGATGAAAGAGCCTCATAAGATGCTTCAAAGTGTTTGTAGGGCATCACTTTGGACCCACATGGCTTATGCAATTTACGTAGCAGTTATCTTGTATATTCACTACGTACCGGTCTTTAAAGACTGCACATAGTTTCTTCAGTAAGAGGAGGCGTGTCAGAGCAGCCTCCGCAGAATGTTAGATGTGGGAGGAGAACACATTTAGATCAGGCAGTCAGGGAGGGGTTTCCAATGTCCGTGCATATTTTCCCTACGTAAGAGGAACAATACACACACGAACTTATAACAGCTTATGGCACTCGTAAGGACCATTAGGCACCTAAACACGAGGCAAGACGTGGGAGGGAACTGGATACTTAGGTGCAATTTAAAGCTAAACCGCACCTACGGATTTCACAGTTAAGTGTGAATCGGGTCCTATAACAATACATACTGTAGATAGATATAGATACATATCTATACACATTAAGCAATATAGATATAAATATAAGTTCACTTACCTCTTTACTAATTCTTTTCTTTCATTCTTTCTTTTTCTTCAGGTGTCTGACGGAGAAAACTTATATGCCCCCATTGTATTACATCTATTTATTTATCTATCTATTTAGTCATACAAATCTCTCTCTATGCATAACTGTTCATTAATATATAGACATATATGTCTGCCTGCATAGATAGATAGACAGACAGACAGACAGATAGACCTGTGTGCTTGTGAGTGTTCAATTGTGTGAAGATGTATAGCTTTATATACTGTGTAACTACACACACATATTTAATTATATAAAGTCATATATGCACACACATGTAATTATATAAAGCAATATATGCACACACACACACACGCATATATGTAATTCTATAAATTCATATACACACACATATATGTAATTATATAAAGCCGTATATGCACACACACACATGAAATTACATAACCTCAAATATTTTTAATTGGAAAATCGGTACAACTGGGGGCGTGTCCATGAAGAGGTGTGGCTAGTTCAGTGAAGGGGTGTGGCTTTAATCTGCTCTCATTTGTATGTATGATAAGGTGTAAAATCTAATTTTATATCTTATCATATGAGTGAAGAACTCACAGGGGAGGGCCTTGTCACTATAGCAGAGTTTTAGGAGTCTTTTTCCACAGTTTAGTAAATCTGGCCGCTGGACTGATTAAGAGTTAACACTTACTTCAACAAAAGGTACAAACTATGTTGCAGTGTAAGTAGTACAAGTAAAATGTTTACAAAATATTGCATGCAGGAAATATACTGTCTGATTTTGCTTATTATTGACAAATACTAAACAGTTTTATTTTTAAAGTCTAATTTAGATTTGAGCTACAAAACATCACCTCTCAACTCATTCTATTTGCACATTTTAAATGTAACTTCCACTGCAGTTCGATATGGTTTTGCCTAGGTTCTCACATTCTCATTTCTATTTTTTTGTGACTTTCAACTTATCCCTACCGTTTTTTTGGTTTAAAAGACACATCAGCAATTATGTTTTTTAGCCAGAACATGTCAAATACAATACTTATAAGTCATCTTATTAGGCCACACCCATCAACCCAGACAATCAAGCCACACCCATTGACAACTCCTAGCAGCCATGCCCATTACATCACAATAGGTGACATCATAGGGCCATTGTTACATCAGCTACCTGTATAAGGAGGAGCTTCTGACTACAAGACATCAGTCACTGAGAGCAGCAGAATGACTGGAGGCTCTGAAATGAGGATGTGATCACCCTGCAGCAGCTACAGGAAAAAGTAAATTTTATATATAAGGACTTATTGATAAAGTAAATTATATCCTTTATCCATAACTCCTCCCCGTGGTTTTTTCATGGGGGTATAATTACTAAATATAATCTAAATATTCTGTTGCAGAATGAAGATTCTTGTCACTTTGATGGAAGTTCTGGGTCCGGACCTTGGAGCTGCAGAGGTACCAAACCTCTGTCATCTTCTGCGCCTCTACTAATGACTATACGGTAACTAGAGCGGCCACTAGAGGTCCACAATGCACATGACCTCAGGATTTCTATAAAAGTGAGCCCTTTAGTTACCGTATAATCATTAGTAGCGGCACAGGAGAAGAGGAAGGTTTGTGATGTCTACAGCTGGTCCGGACCCAGATCATCCATAAAGGTGACAAGAATCTTCATACTGCAACAGAAGCAAGTAAGGAAAGAAGAAAATACAAGCAAGTCTTCCCAAGACAGAGGACATCTTAACGGTGAGTATTTAATATTTCTTTATTCTTTATTAAAAACTATGTGACACATAAGATGTTTTAAACATTACAGAATGGCCACCTATATTTTTTATTATATTACTGGGGGACATATTATGCATTTTTATTGATTTTTAATGTATGGTATATATTGTAATGTATGTGCATTGTGCTTATATGTGACAGTATGTTTTTTTTTTACACAACACACAGCGCAGCTTGTTTAAAAGGCTTACCATACTGACGCTGATATTACTGCAAGGCTCAGCAATGAGCCTTGTAGTTCTATCAGCGTAGCATGGCTAGGCCTTTTAAGCATTTTGCGCTTGGCTTTTACACACAGAAAAACACATTAAATATATTGACATATGTTTTTCAGGTTATGTGTGAGGCACTTTCATTGAAAGCAAATTTTTTTCCTGTGATTTGCTGACGATCACAGGAAATCGCCTTTAGAGAATACGGCTATCTGTATTTTTGAATGCCAAACATCTGGATTTTTGAACATACCCTCCAACATTTCACAGCAAAAAAAGGTACACTTGACCACCAGAGGAGGCGTGTCTTTGTTACTTGGGGGTGTGTCAGCTAGAGGGGGCTAATCCTACCTATGGTGCGGATTTTTTCCTATTCTTTTTTTCCACATTATATTAGGTCATAACCTGCAATAGTTAAGTTAAACCCCCATAAATGAGCAGCAATTATTGTACTTTAAACAGACCTGTTAGTTTAAAAGAAATAATAGAACAAATCCATCAGAAACACACAAGGGAAAAGTAACAACCACCACACAGGAATTAACCAGTACACAGAACAAATGCAGGTAAGGGACAAAACTGTTAAAACTGTACAGACTGTTAAAAAACGGCCAAATAGGTACAGTTGGAGGGTATGATTAAAATAGTAGTTTTAGGGAGTGGGGGCGGTGCATAGCTGCAGCAGCCAATGAGGGAGTAGCACAATGATCTCAGCTACTCCCTGATTGGTCAACCTGTCAGGCACTGGGGAAAGCTGTGAAAATCTTTTTTGGAGCAGCAGGCTGCAGGAGATTCATCAGCTGATAGTGTCAGCTGCGCTCACCTTCTCCTTGCAATACAATACTCTCACCTGACACTGGTTACCGTCTACTGGGGGCCGCGACCTGTTGGGTGTCCTGCAGCCCAGACTATCCCCACCATCAGGGACTCTAGCGAAGACCAGGCCCCAATTAGACTCTGCACCCTGGGAAGTGGGATACCAGTGTCATAACAGATAATGGGGTAGGTTTAGTGAAATGATGAAGTATTTCCACATTAGTGTGCTAATGTTTGCCCGGTTCCACCAGAATGCTGCATATTATTCCTGTTCCTCATTAAATAATTTATCATTGGCAACCATATTGTTACACAGAGAGAAATAAATGGTGACATGTGAGAAATAGAGAGAGGACAGAGGCTGAGGTGCCTGGGATATCTATATCTATCCATATTACTATAGTTTTTGGATTTTTAAATGGCAAAAGTCATTGGTATTCAATTACAATACATGGATGATATTATCTAGAGGTATTCATGTTAGATCGGGGTAAATTTATCAAACATCACTAGAAAACATACATATATACTGTGTATCTTTTATATTCTGCAGACTTCCACACACTGATTGTGGAAGACAGGAGAATATCTGGCTATATGCATGCGGAACTAGGTACCGCTCTCCTAGAGATTCATCCGACAGGGCAGCATATCCTCTCCACCCACCTAAACTCTGGAAAAAAGGCCACGGGGGGGGGGGGGGGGGGGGGGGGGGGAAACATATAATTTTTCCAGGGAGGG
>WWET01002469.1:40406-64434 GCA_011038615.1 Limnodynastes dumerilii
GGGGGATGGGGGGGGTGTAACATATACATTTTCCAGTGAAGGCATGGTTTACCGTTCCCATGAGGATCAATGGTCGTACGGACTTTATTGAGTCTGAATCCGGCCCTTTATCTGCAGCTTTCTCCGATCTCTATAACAAAGAGGAAAGTAGAGGATTTCCACTGGCAACCAATCAGATTCTAGATATTATCATCAGGATTTTACAGGGTAAATGATAGCTAGAATCTGATTGGTTGCTACAGGCAACACCTGTTTGATGTTTGATAAATATACTCCATGATGATTTATTCATCTCCTTTTGGGTGATATTGAAGAAGATTTGCTGCATTGTGGTGGAAACATTTATTGGGTTCTGCCGCAATGGTGCAGATATTGTTCCTGTTCTTCATTGAACCTTTTGTCACTGGCAAACATTAATGGGGACAAGTGATCCATATTGCTAAATATTACTTTCTCTTTAGCTTAACATATTTAAAAACTGCAATTAAACGAAATTAGACTGCACTGACAATAAATCACAAAATTATAACAATGTAAGGTGCTACCATACTCCTAGAGAAGAATAATTAAATTAGAACAGAGAGGAAGGAGTTTAGGTGCACACATTTTTAAGTTACCAGAGGCTAAATACCATAATTAGAACCAGAGAAGACAAGGAATAAGATTCAAATCTAAGTTTTATTAGAATACAAATACATTACATTATCATCATATCAAAGATATTAATCTTTTACTTTCTTTTGTTATGCAATGTATCAGTGGCAGCATTAGCCTCTATTTTTAATGAACAATCATGCCTCAGTTGCGCACTTAGTGTTCTGATGCTCCTGCATTGGTTATTGGCTCTTTATAAGGCGGGATGATCACTACAGCAAGCACTGGTATTCCCCCTTTAAAAAGCCTTGGGCGAAACGCGCGTTGGGGTGCGTAGAGTCTCTGGTGCACCGCGGAACCCCACATATCTTCACAGCAGCTCTGTTCCACCGTATGCAGTCTGAACGCCTAAATACTTCATACACAGTGCAGGGAGGGAAAGGTACAGGTCCGGATGGACGAAGCACAGCCGTGAGGCTGTTAGTTCCAATCTCCCAGGGTAAGCCTCTTCAATAGTGTAGGTGACGTTATAAGACTGCAAGGACTTTCAATTTACGCTAAATGGGATTCATCAACGGTATTGCTGTGTTTGAATAATATCTATTCAGCTCTTACTCTTACAATATTTTGCCTGCTTTTAGTATTTGTATTCTAATCAAACTTAGATTTTAATCTTATTCCCTGTCTTCTCTGGTTCTAATTATGGTATTTAGCCTCTGATAACTTAAAAAAGTGTGCACCTAAACTCCTTCCTCTCTGTTTTAATTTACATATTTAAAAACTGTTAAAAAAAAAGCTGTATCTATACTGATCTATATCTGTACTATTGAATCCTATGAAAGCTCTGATGGGCAGTATTCATCTCCATAGAGTGTAAGCTATTATGAGGATGGCCACCATCATTGTAGGACTGCTGCGACTTTTGTCCTGTTCCTCTTTAAGAGAAAAGGGGGCACAGCAGTGATACTCCCCTCCCTCTCCAGGAGCAGGTATTGGCAGTAGGAGACAGATAATTCCCTATCACCAGTCTCCTAGCCCTGCTGCTGGAGAGCTGTACCAGGTTGCACGTCACTGGGTAGATGCACAGAGAAGTTCTCCGCTACAGGTCCTACCATAGGGGGTGGAGCGCTGGGTTCCAGCCCCACAATTTCTGGTGGCAGCCTCGCTTCTGAGCAGGGTCCCTTCCCCCCCTTCCTCCCCTTCTTCCTTATTTTATGATATATAACAATATGCAGTTATATTCCAGAGATCCAGGATGGAAAATGATTGCCACACGTGGAGTCGGGAAGGAATTTTTTCCCTCTATGAGACAGAATTGGCTGAAACGTCTCCTGGGGTTTTCTCGCCTTCCTCTGGATCTACAGAATTTGTTTTTACTTTCATGATTCATAAATAACAGCAATATTTTTGTTGCACTTCTGCATATTACTGAGCAAATAAAAATTATTTGGAAATAAATTCTGTGTCCTGGTTGGTTCAATTTCATTGCATGCAATCATCAAATGAACTTTAATAAGTTAAATAACGGGTAATCAACATGCACATTATTGGTCCCACAGAGCATCATGCAAGGTATCAGCGATTCCCATCGCACAATACTGTGCTACTAGTTTATGTTAGAAACTCTGGAAAGTGGTTAAGTCTGCACAAATTTCAGAATCCGTTAATTCACATACAACACCGTTGTGTGTAAATTGTGTAATAAAAAATAAATATAAAAAAAAACAAATAGCAGAATATTAATATAGTAATGAATCCATAACAAATAAATGCTGAACCAAAATGAAGCAAATAGTCTGAGGGGCCCAGAATCTCCCCTTTAGTGGTTGCTGTCACTCAATGTAATCTTGTGATCAAGGGTCGGATTCACAGCCCCGGACGTATTACACATACGTCCTTAATTTACCGATAATAGCTACTGCGCATGCGTAGTAACATTTTCCTGTACCCATCCTAGAACTGTCCATTTACAATCTATTAAACAGGTGATTACTTGTACAACAAAATTCGTAGTGTACATCATCTGCTGCCCATGTGGTTTCAGAAAGTTAAAAGAAAGACTTACCCTGCATCGGTCAGCGATCAAAAATGCCCTGGAAGGAAGGGCTATATAGATCAACCAGTAGCCAAACATTGGCATTCCAAGGGACATAAGTTATCAGATATCAAGTGGATGGTGGTGATCGTGAGAATTTATTCCTGCGCAGGGAAAGTGCATGGATTTTTAGACTGAATGCGGTGGCTCCCACTGGGCTTAACGAGCAGCTTCCGTTGTCTTGTTTTCTTTAACACCAGTTTTTGGTTAATGTATGATATATAGAACTTGTTTTGCATATTAGAGTTGTCATTCATTGTGTATATGATATAAGTCTGCCTATACTGATGAGTTTGTTTGTATGTCTCCGACCTCTTTCTGCTGTTCAACAATTATCGAGTGCATTTGTTTTTAAACAATATTGTTTTTCTTCTCTATTGCATGGACTGATACATGAACAGGACGCTACTGTTGTTATGGTACCCTGCGGCCAATGATTACCGAGCTCTTCCGCCCACAGCGTCCGTTGCCTAGCGAATGGTACAGGAAGGTCTGGGGTATTGGTGCTTCCGGTTTGAGGCAGCGTGCGCGCAGACAGGGACCAAACGGTGGTTAGTCTTTATTCTTGATTATTTGTCTATATAAGTATTGTTTTGTGTATATCTCTGTTTACTTGCTGTTGGTTTGAACCCTGATGAAAATCATGAGACTATGAAACATTGGTGATGATAAGATGCCTGTTATGGCATAAATAAACTTTAAAATTGTTTTTTAAACGGAAAGTCCTGTGAGTGCCTTCTCCAATTTTGTCTATGGAATTTGTTCTTTGGAAGTTGCACCCAGGCAGGCTACTTTGATAGATAGACAGACAAACAGATAGACCTGTGTTCGGGTGAGTGTGCAATTGTGTGTAGATCTATAGCCTTATATACTGTACAGAGAAAGTTAAATGTCTATGTATGTAAATACACGCATATATATGGATATATTAAGCTATATAACTACACACACACACATATGTAATTATATAGTCATATATGCACACACACACATAATTATATAAAGCCAGACATGCACACACATATGTAATTATATAAAAACATATATGCACACACACATTTTCTAATTATAGAAAGCCATATATCTACACACACAGACACAAAAACACATATGTAATTATATGAAGTCATATATGTACACACACACACAAAAAACACATATGTAATTATATAAAGTCATATATGTACACACACATTTTCTATGTATAGAAAGCCATATATATCAGGGTTGCCGACTTCTAATAGCTTCCCTCCTAGAGATCCCAGAGGGAAGCAATAGTGGCACTATTAATTCAAAATATGTCATTAAGCCCCGCCTACAACTACCAATTACCACCTTTATAGGTTTATTAGGGATGGGGGGGTCTTGATGGTGCAAATTGCATCATGAAGTCCCTCCCTGCCCCTAGTAACACTAGGGTACTAGTGTTGCCAGGCAGGGGGCAGGACTTCAAGCCAGTGGTTTGCATGAAACCACAGGCCTCAAGCCCTTTGCGGGAGATTTGCCCGAATTTTGAGAGTCTCCCAGATATCTCAGAGAGAGTCGGCAATCCTGATCTACATACACACACACTCACATATGTAGTTATATAAAGCTATATATGTACACATATACACACAAGCTATATATGTACACATATACACACAGAGGTATATATAGCTATATATCTACACTCATACATAGCATACATGCATTAGGCTGGTCATCCACTGCAAGCGACTATGAGCGACTAACAGGTAGTACGTAGTCATGCATGTGTAGGAGCGACTAATCCTAATTCACAGAACTTTGCTTGCAGGCGTCCACTACAAGCGACTTTGAGCGAGCGACTACAGGCGACTAGTGACTGATCCCTCAAGAGTTGGATTTGCAGCTTCTAGTAGCCAGTACATCATGACGTCACGCCGTCATGCCAGTGCCCCTGCGAAGCAAATGTGGAGTGCATCCCTGGGTAAGCAGTTATTTTTTAAAAATTTTAATACATACATATTTTTTAGAGTTTTGGGCAGCAATATATTATATTGCATAGGGGTTTATAAACTTAGCATGGGGTGTTTTTAAGTTTGCATGGGTTTTTTTTAAGTTTGCATGGGGTGTTTTTAACTTTGCGTGGGTTTTTTTTTAACTTTGCATGGGGTGTTTTTCACTTTGCATGGGGGTTTTTTCACTTTGCATGGGGGTTTTTTCACTTTGTTTTCACTTTGCATGGGGTGTTTTTCACTTTGCATGGGGGGTTTTTCACTTTGCATGGGGTGTTTTTCACTTTGCATGGGGGGTTTTTCACTTTGCATGGGGGTTTTTTCGCTTTGCATGGGGGGTTTTTCACTTTGCATGGGGGGTTTTTCACTTTGCATGGGGGGTTTTCACTTTGCATGGGTTTTTTTTTTTTACTTTTTGAATGGGGTTTTTTTCACTTTGCATGGGGTGTTTTGAACTTTGCATGGGATGTTTTTAAGTTTGCATGGGTTTTTTTTAAGTTTGCATGGGGTTTTTTTTTAAGTTTGCATGGGTTTTTTTTAAAGTTTGCATGGAAGTCTTAATCTGGCTCACATTCTTCTTCATCCCGTACAGCATGTGTGGTACACGATCGAACACCGTTGTAGGACATAAGGGATAAGCGGTACCACTGTCGTGATATTTAAAGAAAACTGTGGCCGAAAGTTGCACAAGAAATGAATAGTAACTGTACGTAATAATATAATACGACAGATATTATTTAGTACCAATTTATTATTTAATAATATGTTTTATTATCATTGAAAATTAACAATATAAAAATTCCTTCAAGTGCAACTCTTCCCACTGTCACATCAGAGATTCTAAATGAATATCCTAATGTCTTGAACGAAGACCCTGTCGCCAAGTATCTGTAATAACATATATAACACAATAATTTACTTCTCTCACTAGTAAGTACATTCATTACATAGTAGGTACATTCATTACATATTATCTAATATTATGTTATATTTTTAATAAAAATAACAAGATTGCAATAAAATCAATTTAGTTGTCTATTTGTATACTGACAAACAATATCTTGTTTTATGTTTTAGTGGCTGAAGTTAAAAAGAAATGGAAGGGGCTTCGTGATGTATTTCTGCGAGAATACAGGAAGACATTCAGGTCTGGAGATGAAGTACCAGATGAACCTCTGTCCTCGTGGCCGTTCATAGAGCAAATGAGGTTCTTATCAGATATAATGGAACCGAGACAACTGAAAGGAAACCTGCAATCTCCAGAAAAAAGTGCTTCTGGACAAGTTAATTCTCAAGAGTCAGATGTTAGTTTCGAACATGGTGTAAATTTACCTTCTCCAGAAACTTCAAGCTCCAGTGCAATCAATCCGCAACCTTCCATCCCATCCCATCAACAATGGGACCTCAAAGTACCGTTACCACCCAGGCTAAGCGCAAAAAAATTGATAACAGCAAATCTGAAGAAAAATTTCTAGAAAAAGAGAGAGCAAAATTAAAATTATTTGCAGACAGCAATGCCACTAAGGCGGATAGTGATGCTCAGTTTTTGCTAAGTCTTCTTCCATATCTGAAGAACGTTCCTATTCATCGCAAATTGATTGTACGAAACAAGCTGCAGCAAGTTTTCATTGATGAGGACACACCTCCAACATCTACATACACATCGTCTGCATATTCGTCATCATGGTCCGTTCAATGAACACCATCACCCGCCCCAACAGTTTATCGATCACCTACACCTAACAAAGCTTATCCCCCCGACCCCAATGACGTTGCTATACGAGATTTTTTTGTAAACCTTCCAATTTAACTATAACGTGGTCTTTAAGTTACGGGTGTTTTATAACTAACATGTTTTCATACTTTGTATTTTGTAAGTTCACATTACCTTGTATTGTAATTTTTCATCAATGTTTTCATTGTTTCATATGAAAAACCTCATACCTACCTTGCTTTTGATTCAATAAAACAAAGATTGAATACAATAAGTATTTTCTTACTCTCTGAAATTAGACACTTTGGTTAATGAAGGCTGTATGGCATTTAAAATGTACTCAAATGTGTCTGAGCTCATTCTATAATAATCAGTGAATTTCTGTGGATCCTTTAACAAATCATCATGCAGGTGATGGAATTCTCCTAATGAATCCCTATTACAAAGTATTGTAAACCTCTTGAAAACTGCTTATTAATATTCTACCCAGTCGCTCCTAGTCGCCCGAGTAAGTCGCCTATAGTGGACGACCTCAGTCGCTCCTAGTCGCCTGAGTCAGTCGCCTATAGTCGCTAGTCGCTCATAGTCACTTGCAGTGGAGACCAGCCTAACACTCACTCATAATTCAGCTAATATTACTTACACCATGGCGATCAATAGCTGCAGCACCCCTGATCGCTGGCCTGCTCTGTTGAATGCAGGCCGGCTGCTTGCTATAATTACTAAGTGTCAGCACAGATTTTAACAGTCCTCGCCAATACTCTTATAACACCATTTTCAGATGGCATTAGTGTAAGTTTTCTTGTGGTTTCTCCATAATACCCCCTTTTCCTCCCCCTAATAGCTGTTATTAGGGGGAGAAAGAGGGGTATGTATAGTGAAACCACAGGAATACACAGATTGTATTTGTTTTAAAAAAACAAACATTAATATAAAAACAAGTAAAGGCAGTAAACTTACCTGTCCGGCGTCTCTCTCGGACGTCCCGGTGCATGCGCAGTGTTTTTAACTTTTGGGACTTTTTTAAGTCCCATCAGTTAGCCCCTGTTCATGTGTTGGGACTAACCCTGAGAATGATAAAGACCGTCTCCAGCAAAAGTCCCGCAGACCATCGTGAGACCTAGCCGGAGGGGTAAGTATTCGTAAATACGGGACTCGAAGTGTCTAGGCTCGCTGCGAGGATTAGTTCAATAGCGCTCAAAGCGCTATTAGTAAATGAACCCCTATGCTGCAGTGTGAGAAGTTTATAAAATGTTTATAAAACATTGCATGCAGGAAATATACTGTCTGATTTTGCTTATTGTTCAGGCTTATTGGCCTGTCCGGCCCTGACCTCATGATATGTTTGTTTGTGTATATGTACAAATAAAGGCTAAATTGTGTGAAGATATAAAATATTGATCTTGTTTCCTGTTTTTTCATTGAAACCTCTTTTCTAGTTGGAAATAATTAAGGGCTATACAAGCAATTGCTATGTTTATAGGTTCAGTACACATGCAGAATTTGAAGCAGTGTGTTTGAGTGCATCGTGTGATCAGCAATTTCAGAATTCAGTAAGGAATTACCAAGCAGTCCTTTTATAAACAACATGTACACGCCTCACTTATTTGACAAAATAGACAGATAAAGCAGGACTGGCAATAATGATGCCTAAATTAAGGATAAGTTCACTGGCTACAAATGCTCTGCTGATCAGCTGCAGCATGCTTGACTTGGCACACATATTAGTCACAAGAGTTGCAATGCTTTAAATAATTGAAGGTCTCTTTAATGGAAGGGAAGAAAATGAACATTTCATGTATGTTAAGCATCAGAATCTACATTTCAGCTTAAATATGTAATAGCTATAAAAGCTGAACAGCAAACTTGCTGAGGAAAAAACATTTAAACTGTTTTTCATCCAAATGCATTATGTTGTGGCTTGAAATAATAATAATCTCCACATTCCATGAACACCCATAGATAGAGGTTTCTTTGTCAAAGTGCGTGTAAAAGGTTTGAGCTTCACAAAGGGTAATTATATAGGACTGACTCCTCAATTCCGATTCTCCCCTAGTTTTTGTGGAATCTAATGTTGTACACCTTACTTTCTGTGCATCTATACCGTACCCAAGGCCGCCAAAAGGAATTCTGGGTCCTGATACAGCAACTTCTTGGCCCCCTTCCCCCTTCATTGTTAAATAATACAGATACTTTAGCGCCACCAAAATGGTGTGGTGTGTTCAAACCCATTGGGGTCTGTGCCTTCTTTGGGGCATGCCAAGCAAGCTAAGAGCGCTAGGTGATCTACAGATTAAAACCTGCACTGCTGTCTACACCACTGGAAGAAATGTGCGGCACCCACTCACCAGAGTCATCTCCCAGCATTCAGGACAAAAGTAATGTATATCTTAGATAATAAACATTCTTTAATTGCAAAGCACTGCATAATATGTCTGGGTCTAAATTAACGAGGCAAATAATGTAATAATGTTTTACAGGATACATAAACATTTATCGTTTCACCACCTTGTATGCTTACTCTTTTGTATAGGCCCCAGCCATTCTTTTACCCCCTTGTATGTCTTCAGCCATCCTTTCATCCCCCTTCCTCCTTTATATGTTTCCAGCAATCTCTCCAGTCCCTGGTCATTCCTTACTGATCCTTTAAATTACTTATCTTGGCTTTGGTGTCCCAGTCCCTGTGTATGTGTTGTAAGTGTACTCCTGCTTAGCAGCTCTTAATTAAGTTAAGCAGTACAGCCGCTGCATCTCCCTAGTGACGTCTCTGGACCTGGTTCCCCCTCATGCCCACATAATTAGTACCCCATCTTTTGGCACCTCTACTCATCCCTGCTGTTCAGTCAGAATGCATTTTGCGCTATCCTTGTAAAATGGTTCTTACAACAGCTTTAGAAAGAAGGGCTAGGTTGGAATGTACAGTATGGTCATGCCCACGGTCACCGTTAGAAGTTATAGGGTCCGGGACACATCAGCGGGGCCTGGCCCCCTATGTGACATCGTCGGTGACGTCACATGGTGCGGGGCTGGTGTGCATGGAAATTTTTCCATGCGCATTGACCCCCTAATGATGGCGGACTCCATCAGCTCCAGGCCCAGGACAGTACTCCCCCTCTGATAGCAGCCCTGGGCATGCCCTTTTTCAGAAGCTATTTTCCATTGGCACAAGTTGTAATAGTTATGTTGATTATTGCACAAAGCAGAAAAATTGCATGAAAGTTGCTTTGTTACTGTAATTTTGGACCATGCCTCTTTACAAAACTGTTTTAGTTCAGCAATATTCTTTGGATGTCTGGTGTGATTCGCTCTCTTGAGGTCATGCCACAGAATCGAGTTGAGGTCAGGACTCTGACTGGGCCACTCCAGAAGGCGTATTTTCTTCTATTGAAGCCATTCTGTTGTTGATCTACTTCTGTGCTTTGGGTCGTTGTCCTGTTGCATCACCCATCTTCTGTTGAGCTTCAATTGATGGACAGATGGCCTTAATTTCTCCTGCAAAATGTCTTGATAAACTTGGGAATTCATTTTACCATCGATGATAGCAATCTGTCCAGGCCCTGAGGCCGCAAAGCAGCCCCAAACCATGATGCCCCCTCCACCATACTTCACAGTTGGGATGAGGTTTTTATGTTGGTGTGCTGTACCTTTTTTTCTCCACACATAGTGTTGTGTGTTCCTTCTAAACAACTCAACTTTGGTTTCATCTGTCCACAGAATATTTTGCCAGTTGTGCTGTGGAACATCCAGATGCTCTTTTGCAAACTTCAAACATGCAGCAATGTTTTTTGTGGACAGCAATGGCTTACTCCATGGTGTCCTCCCATGAACTCCATTCTTGTTTAGTGTTTTACATATCATAGATTCGTCAACAGAGATGTTAGCATGTGCCAGAGATTTCTGTAAGTCTTTAGCTGACACTCTAGGATTCTTCTTCAACTCATTGAGCATTCTGCACTGTGCTCTTGCAGTATCTTTACAGGATGGCCACTCCTAGGGAGAGTAGCAACAGTGCTGAACTTTCTCCATTTATAGACAATTTGTCTTACCATGGACTGATGAACATCAAGGCTTTTAGAGATACTTTTGTAACCCTTTCCAGCTTTATGCAAGTCAACAATTCTTAATCGTAGGTCTTTTGAGAGCTCTTTTGTGTAAGGCATGGTTCACATTAGGCAATGCTTCTTGAGAATAGCAAACTCAAAACTGGTGTGTATTTTTTATAGGGCAGCTTTAACCAACACCTCCAATCTCGTCTCATTGATTGGACTCCAGGTTGACTGACTCCGATTAGCTCTTGGAGAAGTCATTAGTCTAGGGATTCACATACTTTGTCCATGATGCCCTTTGAATGTTTACATGGTGTGTTTAATAAAAACATGAGAACATATAATTGTGTGTGTGGTATTAGTTTAAGCAGACTGTGTTTGCCCAAAGGGTTCACATACATTTTCTTGCAACTGTATACAGCATATTTAGCAGTAGAACCATCATATTGTCAAATTCCAATACATATCTCTCTGAAGAGAGATGAAGTTAAGTCCCGGCACATGTGCAGTTTACATTACTTTTGGGACTTTTTAAGGTCCCAAAAGTTAGCTACTGCGCATGCACTCAAACTTTATCTCCAAGTGGTACTGTGCACCTTTGGCGAAAGTCCTGCAGACTATCACTGTACCTCGCCAGAGGGGTAAATAATAGTAAATATAGAGATTGTTGTTATGGTGGATTCCTTCATTAGCACTTGCACACTTTGGGCTGGATCCAGACTGAAGTAAGTGCTTGAAATTAGTTACTCCTGGGCTAAACCATGTTGATTGCAGGGGAGTCATCTCTCATCTGTTGCAAACAGTATTAGAGTTGAGAGGTGATGTTTCCTATCCCAAGCCTAAATAACAGTGTAATAGTAAGGCTGGTCAGTATCTGTGTGCAGTGAGCAATTCAAAGGTATATCCCTGCATGCAAAGTATACAATTAACTTAACTCTCCCTGCAATCAACATGGTTTAGCCCAGAGTAACTAAGTTCAAGCACTTACTTAAGTCTGGATTCAGCCCATTGTACTGATTTCAGGGATGATGAAAGCTAGTATTAAATAAAGTGTCTTTTCACCATTAATTTATGCTTCTTCCCTGTTGGGGTTAACAGCAAATAAGCCTTTATTTTAAGTAAAGGTTGCATTCAAATGTTTCTAAATGAGAACTTCCTTATAGTAAAAATAGTTCCTTATAGTTTAAAATTCTGTTCTGAGACTATGTGGGTAGAGAGATATATGAAAGTGTTCAACTTTTCACCTTTAACCTTTGTAGTCCTAAACAGTTTTAACACTGCAGCTATTGTAGCACAGTTGCAAGGCTATTATCCTTAATCATTAGTAACAGCGTGAGATTCTTATCTTGTGCTTACAGCAAAGGCACAGCTATGTTACACATTTTTTATTACACCCAAAAAAAACTATCAAATGCAAATTTAATATCAGAGACAAAATTTACCACAGATTTTTTTAGGGAGGTACTATAGGATTGGTAAATGATGTGGTCATATTTTTTCAAAATTATCTTGGCAATATTTGTGTTGTGTCCTTATTTACTCCGGTAAGAGGTGGAGTTATAAACAAAGATTCTAAGTAAAAAATTAGATGTCTGAGTCAAGCAAGTTTACTGTGCTATTGGTAATACTTGGCAGTTTATTGCACAACTGTTACAATTCATATTCAGTTGCCAGATATTTTTTCTATGGCATTAAATAATTATTGAAATAAAAATAAAATAAAGATGAATCCGTAAACCCTAAATTACACAGGGGTGTCACAGACACGCTATTGCTAACTCCCATAACTCCCATAGGACACGCTGCTGAGATACAAGCACATTACCTAAAAGCACAGAAAATACAAAGGTTTTAGGTACTAACGGCACCCGCTCACCTTGAAAGCAGCAACCTATCACTCTATAGGAATATACTTTGTAAAGATTAAGAAGAGGTGGTGTCTTCTCTGATATGCTTTAACCCCAAGGGTCTATAATGTGAGTTGTTCAACACTCTCCTCAACTTAAGGTGTTTGTAAGCATATTGCACTAGTGCTGTTTTCCTTTATCTACTTTATACTTTAATGACATCACTCACAAGAAAAATTAGAAGTTCCCGGAGGACTGTGGTTCCAGAGACACACATTAATACTGAGGAAGACTTCTGTGATTTCTATAGATGCATCAAGCCTAAGGGGCTGTAATGTGAGTCGGTTTGTTTATAAAACATATTGTACTAGTGCTTTTTTTTCTTTTTATTTCCTTTATACTTGGATAAAATTATTAATCAAATTGTTGGAAGCTGCCTATGAACCAGTAAATCAGGGGGTCGTTGCTTCAGAAACATATATCAAATCTAAGGTGGACTTCTGTGATTTCTGTATATACACTAAGCCCAAGGGGCTAAAATGTGAGTATTCTACCACTCACTTATATTCACCTTTGATTTTTTTTGTTTTCTTCTCATTTTATGTTTAAACCAGGAACGGAGTTGACTGGATTTTATTTTTCATCTTGAACTTTCCTCACAACCCTGTATCTTTCCTGGAGCACACTCAAGTTTTACCATTTTTTCAGTTTGTTTTACTCTAGTGGACTGCTGTCCCTAAAGTTACTTGGGGTCCCTGATAAGAGCCCCCCGGTCTTGCTAAGTGCAGCCTAGAAATAGTGGCGCTATTAGGGGCAATTTATTCCTTTTTTACAATTTTTCTTTTATATTTGCAGATAGTAAATAATAAACGAAACAACGTTGCTAAAAGTTGAAAGATGGAGAATTCTGAAATTCGAGCCATTATTAAATATCTGCAAAGGAAGAAGATGATGCATACGGAAACGGACTTGTAAAACACATTAGGAGCTAGATCCTGAGCTACGTATGCTAGCGTATATAAGCTAGCCGATGACGTAAAATCAGAAATTAGTATGTACTGCGCATGCATGTGGCAGATGTTATGCTACGTAACTCTAATCGTAAGTACCTTCAGCGTAAATACGAACGAGAGGGCGTGTCTTCCATACAACACCTGTAATTACGCTGTGTAGTAATGAGAGTAAATCGGTCTTACTAACGCACAGCGTATCGGCATGCACTCTACCCCTGTGGCCGGCGTAATTACACACTGTTACGTCGGACGAAGGCTACCCTAACTTCAGCTGGCGTAACAGTGTGTAATTACGCCGGCCACAGGAGCGTAACTGCCCAAACCCGCCCTCCCGCCTTCATTATCTTACCTCCCCCCGCTTTCCTTCCTTAACTGTTGCGTAGTTATGGCGAGGAACGCCCCCTCAACTGTAACTACGCAACAGTTAGGGACGTCACATCCTAATGAATGGGTTTCCCTAACTACGCCGGGCAACATTTGCCCGGCGCATGCGCAGATCGGCAAAGCTGCCATAGTGCAGTGAAAAAACAAAGCCATTAATTCAGATGCGGAAGGCAGTCATGTGAAGATGGTGCTACAAGTGGAAGGCCTCTGGAAGTGAGTACCCCACCTCCAGCTGGGCCCTCGTCCCCCCTTTAGCAAAGTGCTGGTTTTGGAGGGGGGCTATATGTGGCATGTAGGCCATCACCCCCCCTTTGCAAAGTGCCAGTTTTAGAGGGGGGCAATGGCCTACATGGCACATATGGCCTCCCTCAAAATACGGCACTATAAAACAGAAAGAGAACATTTGATAATAATAATAATAATAAAATATACACAGTTGACGACATAGATTGGCCCACGAAGCTCTTCTCAAGAGGGGATGATGGCCTACAGGCAAATATGGCCCCCCTTAAATAATAGCACTTCTCTACGGGGGGCGATGGCCTACAGGGCACATATGGCCCCCCAAAAATATGACTCTCTTTAAGGAGTTTGATGGCCTACATGCACATATGTCCCCCCTCAAATAACCACACTTCTCTAGGGGGGGAGCAAGGCACATATGGTCCCCCTATAAATATGACTCTTCTCAAGGGGCACAATGGCCTACAGGCACACATGGCTCCCCTCATATAACAGCACTGATTGATAGATGCTTGTGAAAAAGAGCTTAGGGGGCTTGTTGTGTTAAACAGGTATAATAATAAAACATACAGAGTTGACAACATAGATTGGCTCACAAAGCCAACAGGCAGCCATTTCAATAAAGCAGATCATGATGCAGTGGTACAATTTGGAAAGAAATTTGAAAGGAAGAAATATTATCAAAAGGGGGATTCTCAACCCCGTCCTCAAGTAACTCAAAAACTATATGTTTGCTATTTCTAATGGCAGGTGCACAGCTGTATTCATTATTGACATATGTGATAAAATGCACGTCTGAGTCAAACATGCGCTGTTAAAGGTACTTGGTTGGTGTTGAAAACCCCGGTATTATATTTGCTGTGAATCACCAGGAGCCCTGACACTAGAAACAACAAAAACATGAGAAATATGTAATGTGGCTTCTCCAGTGCGGGCTATAGATGTATCTCAATTTCTCCCACAGAAGGGCTTACTCAGACAGACCAGCCAGGGACAGACGAAGCACCCCTTGCAATATGACTTTGCAGGATGAGAAACATGAGATTTCAAAAATAACAACTAGTCACCCAAAGGAAGAATATATAATCAAAATGGAGGCTCTCAACCCCGTCCTCAAGTAACCCAAAAGGTTGTCTCTGACATGTGCATTTTATCACATATGTCAATCATGAATACAGCTGTGCACTTGCCAGGTGAACTAGCAAACATGTGCTGTTAGAGGTACTTGAGAATGGGGTTGAGAACCACAGCATTATATACTGTGTGAAAAACCAGGAGTCCTGAATCTAGGAAAAGCAACAAGGAGTCCTGTGATGTGCCCGGTGTTGTCCACCTGATGCCAGTACCGTGCTACATCACCACACTGTCCAGGGGGCACTTACAGACTTGTGCCCGATGAAGAACCTGGCTGTTTTACTCAGAGCACAGACAGCAGAGACTGCAGAGGCTGACAGAGAACATCCAAAACAAAATGAGGTGCCAACACAGAACTGAAATTAAGGCGGTAAAGAAAAGAGAGAGAAAAGGCAGTCTTTTTTTGGCATGGAGATGGAATTCGGACACACAGCATATCGGTAATTTTGTATGAGTAGTTCCACCAGCACAAAGGCAACGAAGGTATTGCATTCTGTGCAAGTTCATGTCCTTGAGCCCTCCCACCACCCTTATCTCGGACATGTACTGTTTGTCAAAGCAAGCACCTCGGCGACATACAGGTAAACTGCCGTGGCCGAAGTGCCTGATTTTTTAGGGCTCCCACCAAAGTGTGCAATTCTTGTTTATTAGGAGATAAATTAGGGCGGTAAATAAAAGAGAGAGTAAAGGTGGTCTTTTTTAACACGGAGATGGAATTCGGGCACACACAGTGTAGCGGACAATGTAAGGAGGTGCAGCGCGTTCATAATGAGGGAGTACACAGAGGTGTACTAAACAACCAATTATATGAAGTTTGTTAACTCAAGGGCAAGATTCATGTAGCAGCCATCAAGCCATGACAAGGGATTCAAGGTAGAGTACGAGTTTATGAGTAGTTCCATCAGCACAACGGCAAGAAAGGTATTGCATTCTTTGCAAGTTCATGTCCATGAGCCCTCCCGCCACCCGTATGTCGGACATGTACTGTTTGACAAATCAAGCACCTCAGCAACAGACAGGTAGACTGCCATGGCCGAAAGTGCTTGGTTCGTTCTGTCGACATACTGACATACATATTTTCATATAGGAATTGTTCATGTTTAATGTCTGTATGCATTTCTATTTATTAAAACTGTGCTTTATATTCACAGATAGTTCAGTTAGCTAATTGTCGCTGATCAATGAATAATGTGAAATGTGATTGTTTACAATTATGTTGATGAACCTCTGGTGTGGAGACAATGAAAGACCCCAAGACCGATGATGAGCTAGGAATCCAGGATGGTCCTTAGATCACTCCAATCAAGATGTGTTTGGTTACCCCTTTGATCATTACTGTTAAAAGAACTTTGCCTGAGCGTTGGCCCTCAGCAGGCATCTGTATTTGACGTCTCGTCAGTGACTGGTTGCGCTGCTGTTATCGGGAGGCCGGCACTTTTGGTTAACTCTTTCCCTGCTGATATAAACACACTTTTGTGCTGATATAAACACACTATTGTGGGTTGGACCGCAACTTCGACTTGGTAATTTCAGGTTTAATTGCGATCTACCGCACTGCGTACTTTTGGGATACACTGACTCAACAATTTGGGGGCTCGTGAGCGGAGGTTTTTTCCCAGTGCATACAGGATTCGGTGCACTGACAAAGGGTGGATGGTATGGAAAGTAAATGTAAAATTGTTATTTGCTAATATTTTGTGCTTAGTGTCAGTTGACCGAATACTGCATAGTACATGTGGGAAACCTTTGAATTTGGGACAAGTTGTGCATGAGTTTGCAATTACACGCTAGTCTGGGTTAATCATTAAGTGCTGGTTTTACTGAGACATTTTGTGATCGCATTTACAGCGCAAACATGTGTATTTAACCTATTGTTGCCACATGTGCTAAGTCTCCTTATTTTCCTTGTAGTATTGCTTGTTACGATTGGCCACTGGGGATTGCACCCACAGTGGGGAACCGCAGCGTGGTGTGCTGACTGGAACCCAGGTACTCTCCGGAACCCTCACATACAGTACACACAAGACCAGATATAAAGTAAGGCAAACAGGTTTATTGCTCAAGTACTGAATTCTCTCAATAGTAAGCAGCATATAAATATTACAAACTGCAATATCTGAACTTCCAAATAGGTGAGCACAGAGGTAAGTAATACACCCAGGGAAATACAACAGATATAGTACGAATACTGAGATTAGTGCAATGTGCACTACAGGTCCCAGCAATACAGAGAAAAGTACAGATGGTAAGTACTGAGTGGTAGCAAGATGGTAAACTACCAAACACACTGCAAGATGTTATAACAGCGGAGCAATGCTCTAACGATACACACAGCTAACACACTGGAGAATAATAACACAGTGGCATACAAGGCTGGTGACTAAATACACTGCTAGATGGTACTCGCAGGCTGGATACACACACAGCAAACACACACTGGAGAAGTAACTACACAGTGGAGGATAAGGCTGGTGGCTGAGTAACTGCAGATGACAACAGCAGAATCCTAACCAACGTGGCAAGGCTGGAACACGAACTCACTGCAAGACAGGAGACGCTAACACACGTGGCCAGGTAAACAAACACACTACCGCAAGATGGCACAAGCAGGTACTGTGAAAACCAACGTGGCAATAACACACGATCACTCACTGCAGATGACACAAGCAGGAGGCAATAAGCAACTGTGGTAGATGACACACACACGCCTGAACAGTCGGGGCAATGCAGGATGGTATGCACACAACACTCAAACCAGCAAGTGGAATGGAGACCGGACCTGTCCAGGACAGAGGCCGCCGGCGAGAGCAGCAAGCCACTCACGCTGCGCACCTTACCACACAGAGGGTACAACAGACAACGAAGAGAGGTATAACCAGGCAAGGGGTAACACTGGGAAACAGGGTAACAGGGTAGCAAGAGCAAAAAGCACTTATCAGGCACACGATGTCAGCGAGCATAAAGCAAGGACCAGACGCTATAACCGACGGTGTGCAGATCCCAGCAGCAGCTATTTAAAGAACCCTCCTCCAATCAGTGAGGAGGGCCTGACACACCTCCAGAGCTAATAGCTGCAGCTGGGAATGTGCAGCTAGCTGCACAGCTAGCAATGGCAGATACATAGCAGTAAAATAGGCAGGCATAAAATGAATAGAACAGTAAAATAACAGAACAGAAATACAGACATGTTAACGGAGTGTAACATTGCTGAGTTGGAAACTGTAAATTACCACACTTTGATAAAAAAAAAGTTATTATCTTAGTTATTGTATTATTGAGTTATTTTATTGAAGTGGAGTTATTTTATTGAAGTGGTATATTGCTGTTTTAGGATAGGGCTGAAATTGTTGTAATGATTCCTTCTGCTTAACAAGGGTAGTAGTCGTTTTGTGTATTTTGCCTCCCTTCATGTGGAGAATTGAGGGTGCTCTGGACTTTAAATAAGTTTTGTGCTCTGCCGATAGGGTATTGAGAAATCTGCAATTGGGAGAATTTGTGATCTCACAGTGAAAAGAGATAACGCTGTTTTTGATGAGTTCTGATAGCGGGTATTGACATTGGTGTGCACACTGTGTTGTTGGACATTTTGGAGTATTGTTTCCCTTGCGCAAGTACGCTATTGTTTCCCAAGCGTGTGTAACTGCCTAGCCTGAGCATTTAGACGATTTTACTATGGGTAGCGGATTATCTCGAGAGAAGGCTATCAGAAAAGGGTCTTTCGGGGTTATGGTGAGTGGACCAGGTACTGAAATTGGACCAAATATGCCGCAGGGGTCGGCTATGTATATTATGAATAGGAAATATGGTGTGTTTGCAACAAAGTATTGCAAAGACTGGACAAGATTGACCAGTAAATGTGAGAGGAGATTTCCAAGCATTGGTAGTTACAACGAATGCATTTTAAACAATGTGAGTTTCCAAATTTGTAAAGTTAAATCAAATAAGAAACAGGAAAAGTATATAAAGAGTCTGGTTTTGTGGCAACACAAGGGTAAAGAATGGTGCGAAACATGTTGCGTGTTCACGCAAATTCTGCACATGCGATACCTACACAAGCACCTTCCCCTCCTCCCTACATTGGAGGGGGGTAAGGATGATTCATGTTTAGATATTGTTTGTCCAGATAATACTAACTTTTCTTCCCATGGTGATTTTACTGATAAAAATGTTGTAACTAGACTGTATCCTGTGTTAGCTAAGGAATTAGTTAAAGGTAACATTGAACTTAGTGATAAGGAATATGGGCCAGATCCAGAACAACGCTTGCAAGCGAATTTACGCGTGGCGGAGACGTAAAATCGCCTTTTGGTAAGTACTGTGCATGCGCACCATAGAAAATACGCTCAGTAACGTAGCGTAATTGTAAACGTATGGTCCATTCACGTATGTGTCACGTAAATACTTACGTGTGGGCGTGCCAATTTTACGTTAGTCCAAATTACGTCTGAAATACGTTAACTAGGCGGGGGTTTGTATTTAAAGTGTACAGTATGGGCGTGCTTAGCTGCGTAATTACGTGTAAACTGCGGTTATGTTGGCAAAAGTTAAGGTAGGGTTTGGAAAGCGTATCTTGACAAAATATGTACGTTCAAGGGGTGTGCCTAGGGGAGTGTATAGAACTTACGCGTACGAAAATACGCTACTCGAATAAACGTACGGCAAACGTAGTTCTGGATCTACCCCTATGACCCTTCTTTAATAACTGCCCTAGCACATGCAATACAGTTGCATGCTAACCACACAGCAGGGACACGCACAACTACAGCTGCACTACAGGTCCCAGCATTACCTGGGGCATCTGTTACCTCTGCCCCACTGCAAACTATAGACACTGCTACTCCACTACAAGATGCTATCGCATCTTTTCCCGCACAAATACGCACGTTTCACCCGCAATCATAGCTACCCGCGCATCCAGTAGTGTACACACGCAATATGCAAACATATTTGTAGATGACTCACCAGCACACCTAACTAGGTCAATTACCAATAAAAATACAATTTGTGTAGACACTACCGGTAAACATAGGAATTGTTCAGGATGTGAGGGCTTGTTCCCAGTGCAGTGGGCCAGATCCAGAGCTACGCTGTGCCTCATAGCTCATAAGCACTCCCCCGTCCCTCCCCCTGTCTCGTCATACTTACCCACTGTTACGCCAGCTGAATGCTACCTTAACTTCAGCCGACGTAACAGTGGGTATTTATGCCAGGAAACACATCAAAACCCCCTAACCCAGCCCTCCCTTCCTAATTTCCCTCCCTCTCCCCGCCCAGCTTCCATAACTACAGCGTAGTTACGGAGCTGCCCGCCCCTTCGTCCTTAACTTTGCTGTAGTTACGGACGCTAGAGCTATGGCTCACAGAGCCATGGATTACGCCGGGCAAAATATGCCCGGCGCATGCGCAGAACGACAGCATTTCTGCATTAGTTACGGCGGCCGTAGGTCTGGATCTGCCCCAGTGTGCCTACTGGGAATGCAAATGCAGAAGGGATTTTACCTGTACAAACTGTTACAATGTACACCCCATGGCCAAGGTCAGAATTGCGTACCATGATTGCGGAATTCCCTAACCCTACTAAGAATTTGGCCAAGTGCCAGAAATATATTAGGGATTTAGGAAATGCGCATGAACCCACAAACAAAGATTGGCATGTATTGCTTAGAGCTTGTCTTCCTTCTAGTACTGATCTCGCAGATTTCTTTAGAGTCTGCCAATTAGAAGAAGACAAAACTCTAACTGATGCAGACAATCAGACCAACATGAATAACATCTGCAAACAATTAAGTGTAAAATTCCCTGTACATGTAGAATGGCATAGGCTTTTTACAATTAAACAAAAAGATAGTGAGAATGTAGATGATTTCATTCAAAGAGCTATTATAGAAATTATTAAATACACAGGTATAGAAAACATTCAAACTGATTCAAATCACAGAGAGTTAGCAGTTTCAGTGTTGATGACTGGGTTTCTGGAAAATGTAAGGAAAAAGATCCAGATATCTGACCGAATGGTCATTAGGAGCGGCACGGAAGAAGAGGAAGGAGCCTGTCGCTGGAGGCAAGTGCCGGAAGAGGCCGAAGAGAGGACCAGAGCTGCATTTTCTATCAACCAAGATTCTAAAAAACTTCTATCAGCCAAGAAAGAAAAAACTCCAAGCAACTTGTCCCAAGAATGATAACAGCTAAACGGTGAGTGTTAAAATGTTTTATTTATTTTATACAACACATAGTACATTACTTCACATTTAGGATAATACACGGTGGCCACCGGAGGTAAGTTTACACATTAGGGGGCATTGTTATATAGTGTAAATGTTTATTTTAGCCACACGTGTATATTAATGTATTACTGTATATTTTTCACAATGTATTTTTTGTTTTCAGCAGTGCTGAGCCTTGTAGTTCTATCAGCGCAGCCATGCTAAGCATTCCACACATGCTGCGCTTCTGTTTATTTTTTTTATTTTACTTTTTTTTACTTAAAGCGACGGCGATTTTTCCAGGGAACATTGCTGTGCTTGTCTATAGCCCCTTAGCCCTTCAAAAATCGATCCATCTCGACAGACATTCATCAAATCGCGGTAAAATTGATTCTTGAATACCACGTGAATACCATGATTTGCAATAAAAAATCGCCTACAAAGCGCCGCGAGATAGATCGATTTCAAATCGCCTTATCAAATCGAGCTTTGTAAATGAGGCCCTTAAGGAGGGGAGACATGAACAGATTGGTAAGATCATACTGTGCACCAGGATTTTCTGGAATGGCAGATAAGCAGGTTAAGTCATATATGCCTAAAGAAAAATGTTGGTAAGTCTATTCCTGTAGCTCTGTCTCATATTCCACCAACAGAGGGTCCTTTCCAGGTTATACAAATTGATTTTTTTTACAGTTACCATCCTATAGAAATTTTAAGTATGTTTTAGTATGTGTTGATGTGTTTTCACACTGGGTAGAAGCGTACCCAGCTGCAACTAATACCGCTGCTTTTACTGCAAAGAAGCTAGTTCAAGAGTTTGTTTGTAGGTTTGGCATACCAAAAATACTCACTTTACTGGAGAGGTATTTAAGAGCATGTGCACGCTTATGGGAATTTCTAGCAAATTGCATACCCCATATCACCCACAAGCCAGTGGGAAGGTAGAAAGGTTCAATGGCACTATTAAAAACAAGCTACTGCTGAGAATGGGTTAGCCTGGCCAGAGGTATTACCCTTAGTCCTTCATAGTATCAGGACCACTCCCAGATCTCCACTTAACTTGTCACCTTATGAGATTTTGTTTGGATATCAACCCCATATCATGGTAGATCCGCAGGAGGAATTGAAATGCAATAATGATGTGACTGTCCATTATCTCATCCAGATGAGCAAGCAGCTCAAGAAACAGCAGAAATGTATGATGTATAATGTAATGTAAATGTATAATGTATAAAGTTGATAATGCCAAACATGCCACAGAATAATTGTCATGATATTGAACCTGGTGAGTTTGTGATGATAAGAAATTTCTTACGTTCTGGTTGTCTGATTGACAGGTGGGAAGGACCGTTCCAAGTGCTACTGACTAGCACCACCTTAATAAAGGTCGCAGAAAGGAATACTCGGGTCCATTCATCCCACTGTAAAAGAGCTGTCAATCTAGAGGAGGTCCGAGACGAGGAGGGAGTTGTGACGATTGCCCCTAATCTTGTGTGCCTGTTCCAGGAAGATGAAGTCGAGACTGATTATCGAGGCAGAGAAATTGCAGTCATCCTACCAAAGATGGAGTCCACTTTTTCCCTCTTAACATCTCTGTTCCTTTTCAGTGCATTCAGTTCTGGAGATGGTAAAAGGGTGGAGGAGATCGGGTCTGGTATCGAGGTGAAGGATGGGTATCATGGAACTATGGCCTAGGTTCCGAGTATGAAAAGCGCTCTAACTCTGAGCAGAAGGATCAGTTGTAAGGGATTATCTTCTGAGGAATATTGCATTTGTAAGACTTGCGCCCCAGTGATGGAAGAAAGTTGTGTAGAATTGTCAAACTAAGTATAACCCTAAGTTTAACGGGCTCCCTTTAGATCATTATCATGCTTTGGTGGGGAAGGTCTTGAACCAAAGTGAAACGGGTACAAGAGGTTAAGAATCGAAAAGGATTTCAAACACTTGGTTGGTGGGTCAATGCTACCACGACCTCAGTTGGAAATGTTCATTCTGAATATTGTCAACACATACAGGAAAACACCTGCAAGACACAATTAAAGGTTATGGGTAAAGGGAGCTTTATAGGAGAATTGTGCCAATTCCTATTACACCACAATATACCATTTATCTTTCCAGGTGATGTGTATTATATTTGCGGGAGAAGAGCCTATAAGTGGCTGGCCCCAAATTCCCAAGGGTTATGTTTTCTGGGTAGGATAGTACCTGAAGTTCTGACTGTATCATGAAATTATGCTTGATGTACATAGAACTAGTCCCCCACCTTATGTACATGTCCCTTACGAACACAAGCATAAAAGAAGTGTGCCACATCAAGATAAACCTATGGCAGCTGATTTAATACATGAATCAACCGGATTTAAATTTTTGGTAGCACTGGATTTCACAAGGACAGCTAGAGGTACCATTAATTATAAATATATCCATGCACTTGCAGATCTAATTGATAATATCACCACCATGTATGACGACACTTTTCGTTACACAGGTTTAGAGTTACAGGCCTATAAGAAAGAGTTGACACAGCATAGAATGATTTTAAATTACTTGACTGCTGTTACTGGAGGTTATTGTGTCACTCTTGCCACACAATTTGGAGTTAAGTGCTATACTTATATCACTAACTATACTGAGGACCCACATAAAGTCATAGGGGCTGATCCAGAGCTACGATGTTACACTGAGCGCTGTAGCGCTCAGCGTAACATCGCTGCTCTGGCCCGACACTCCCCCTTGTAAGAGCGTATTAACTCTCCCTTACGCTGGCTGACGGCTA